>OX940799.1:11429528-11593863 GCA_954870605.1 Acer campestre | reverse complement strand
TGTAAAAAAGAAAATAATAATAATTTTTTCTCACCTCTCATCTCAAAATCCATCATTTATCTCTCTCGCTGTCTCACATCACAAGCCCTACCAACCCTCTCTCTCTCTCTCTCTCTCTCTCTCTCTCTCTCTCTCTCTCTCTGAGCATCCACATTGGTGGAGTGATAAAACAAGACCCACTTTATGCCACATCATCAAAAATGGATCTTCTTTTCAAAGAATGGGTCTTCCCATTTGGGTCTCTTTTTTTTGGATCCATTTTCCCCACAATGGGGCAAAATTAAAAAAAAAAAAAATGGATCCACTTTTTTTACTTTTTTCCAAACAATCATTACTCTTCTTTAAAATATTATATATATATATATTAATAAATAAATTATATAATATATTTTAAATATCAACACTATCAACAATTATTTAACAAATTATAATTCATTTAAAAAAAATTATTAATTTAAAATTATCACAACCGAATTACATCAACAATAAAAATAAATATTTAAAACAAAATATTGTATACGATTAGACATGGCGTCGGTTTCGGTTTGAATCCGGCGTCGGTTTCGGTTTGAATCCGGCTTCGGTTTTGAACCTTCAAAATCGGCTCCAATTCCGGTTTTAAAGGTCCGATTATGGTTCCGGTTCCGGTTTCGGTTTCGGTTTCGGTTTCGGTTTCGGTTTCGGTTTCGGTTTCTTTTTTGAAGGTTCGGTTCCGGTTTCGGTTTCGGTTTCGGTTTCGGTTTCGGTTCCGATTCCTCGGTTCCGATTTCGGTTCTGGTTCCGGTTCCTCGGTTCTAGTTCCGGTTCCGGTTCCGGTCCCGGGTCCGGTCCGGGTCCGGGTCCGGGTCCGGGTCCGGTCTGGTTTTAGCGGTTCCACCGGTTCGGGTCTGGTATTCCGATGGTTTGGGTCTAGCGGTTCCAACGGTTCGGGTTTTACGGTTCCGACGGTTCGGTTTCAGTTCTGGTCCGGTTTTCGACGGTTCCGACGGTTCAGTTCCGCTTTCGATTTCGGTTTCGTTGGTTCCAACGGTTCGTTACAAGAAGAAAACATCGAACTTCCTGCATATGCACGTGACCCTGCCTTGTTAGGGGCTCATATTGCATCTCGTCTTGGTAGAATACGCGATAGAGGGATGAATAATACATTACGATCAGATTTAATGGAGCATGTTTGGATAAATTATGGTAATGAGCCATAATACAGCTATTAATGTAACATGTAATATTTTTAATTTTTAAATAAAATGTTATTTTATTATGTGACAAGTCTAGTATTCATAAATCAAGTCTAGTAAAATTAATTAAAAAAGTAATGTTTTCATTCAAATTATTTAAATTTCATTGAAATAAAATTTTATAATTGATATTAAAATTATTTATATTTTTTTCAATATATATTATTATTGAAATTATTAATAATATATTTAAATTATTAGGGGTGGGCAAAAAACCAGTGAACCGAACCGAACCGGTTCAATCGGTTTTTCTTCGGTTTTTCACTATTTACCGGTTCAATTTGGTTCGTTTTAAAAAAAATGGATATTCCGGTGAGGTTTCTAGTTCATGGGTTCAAACCGGTGAACCGAACCGAGAACCGGTCTATATATATATATATCAAAATTCCGAAATTGTTCCGTTGTTGATTTAATTAAATTTATTTATATTTTGTCATTATGTATATAATTATTGAAATTAATAATAATATATTTAAATTTAAATAATTGAAATATAAATATTAAATATATATATTTTTTCATTATATATATATATTTTTTGAAATTAATAATTATATATTTTAATTTAAATTTAAATTATATATATAAATTTAAAAAAAAAAAAAAAAAAAAAAGCCCAACCCAATGATTAGAGAGGGTTGGAAACCCAACCCCAATCATTGGGCAAGACCCAAATTGGGTTCCAAATGTGGAACTCCATTTGGGTCTACTCTTGTGGACCCCACTTTTGGGTCTTATTTTTTGGGTTCCAAATGTGGAACTCCATTTGGGTCTACTCTTGTGGACCCCACTTTTGGGTCTCATTTGCAACCAATGTGGAACAATTTTATGAAACCCAAAGTGGGTCTTCTTTTTGCACCAATGTGGATGCTCTCACAAAATAACTCTCATGTCCCAATTCCCAAGTTCCCAACACCCAAGGACCCAACACCCTCCCCCCCCCCCCCCCCCCCCCCCTCTCTCTCTCTCTCTCTCAAATCTCAATGCATATAAAAAATATGTTCTTTTTCTTTTTTTAACCAAAAAAATAATAGTCATATTATATTCTTATAGGAAAAACGGATACTCTATTTGGTGGAGGTAACTCGTATCGAATTTGTATCGAATTCGTATCTAGTTCAGATACTCCCCAAATATGGATACATATCCGATACGCCAAATAGCGTATCCATTGACTTTTTCATATGTTTGACTAGGGGATGCTTGAGGGATACTTGGAGAATACTTAGGGGATACTTGGAGTATACATTTGAGGCAATATTATAATTATTTTAGTATAAAACAGGGTCAAATTATAATTTCAAAATTTTAGGAGTCAAAATGAAATTGTAAGGAAATTTTGGTTTTAATTCCATTGACATGGAGAATACCGGGATACTTGAGATTGCAAACATTTTTCTTGATGAACTAGAGTTAGAGGCCGAATTATTTATATCTTTTAACAATATGAATGATGATAATGAAGTTAATTAGGAATTTAAAATATGTTTTACGAGTTTATTTATTTATTTTTATTTTTTTTATGTAGTATTTGGATTTTGTAATTTGTTATGACTTATGTGACATATATTTTATTTGGATTTTGTAATATATTTGACTTATGTGGCATGTTTTATTTGGATCATGTAATATGTTACATTATTATGACTTATGTAGTTATGTGACATGTTTTATTTGGATTATAAATATGTTTTTATTTTGAATGAATTATAAATATATATTATTTTAATTGACGTATCCTGCCGTATTCGTATCCTAGTTTTTGAAGATTTATCGTATCCTCGTATCGTGTCGTATCCATACCCGTATCCGTGCTACATAGATATTCTTCATTACATGTATTTTGGTTAATTTTTTTTTTTTTTCGAATTTACAAGTTAAGGGTTTCAGATTTGTTATTCATAATTTCAAGTTAGTGTTCCAATAGCAATTTATCATTCATTAATGCTACACATCCCACCTAAAATCCCATATTAACCAAATTTAACCAATTTTTTTTGACAATTTATGATACAATGTGAAACAATCATACATTCATACTTTGGGAAAAAAATAACAATCAATTATCGGGTTGGGGTGGATTAAGTTCTTCATGTAATGTCGGGGACGGGGGGTTCAAGTTTGTCTCCTTCATTTCAACGGAGCTAAAACAATGTTATTTTATTGAAATTATATATATCTATATATAGTTTTGTTTTAACCCACCCAAATAAAAAATCTTAGGTACGCCCCTGGTCATAATATAATATGAGATTAATAAAACGTGAAAATTGCTGTTTATAGCCAAATAAATTATTGGGAAATCGTTTTTAGCCTTGTTTCATATTTTAATTGTTTATAACCATTTTGTAATAAATTCTTTCAATCCCTAGCCAAAATTACACAAATACCCCACTAACATAATTTTTTTAAATTTTAATTTTTTTTTTCCTTTTTTCTTCTTCTCTTCCACCAAACATGTTCTTCTCCTCTTTCCTTCTTTCTCTTTGGTTAAGGTGTGTAAAATCTCTTAAGTTTTCGCATTATTTTTGTTCATTATAGTTAATATTACATGTATTTGAAAGATCTATCATAAAATTTGTTAAGATCTGTCATTGTTTGAAAGATCTCGAAATTTCCAGTATTTCCAGTATGTTTCACGCAAAACAGAATTGAAACCTTAAAATTTTTCCAAAAATCGTGAAACCTTAGACTTTTTTCAAATTATCGTGAAACCTTTGATTTTTTTCATAAAATCGTGAAACCTTTGAGTTTTTACAAAAAATCGTGAAACCTTTGATATTTTTCATAAAATCGTGAAACCTTTGAGTTTTTGCGAAAAATCGTGAAACCTTTGATTTTTTTGAAAAAATTGTGAAACCTTTGAGTTTTTTCAAAAAAACGTGAAACCTCGTGAAACCTTTGGTGGTGAGACATATGTTGAGTTGGTGTCGAAGGAGTTGACATATTTGGAGTTGGAGGATTTGGTGTTTGAAGACATCAATGTTGATAAAACTGTATTATTTTGAAATTATGGGCATTATTTTGAAAGTTATGATCAATTATTCAGTTAAAGGTCAGAAGCGATGTTCTCTAACTGGTTCGATTTTTGTACAAACTTTTTCGTAAAAACTGTATCATTTGGCAAGGATATAAATTTTTTTGTCCACATAGGGTTCTTCGATTTTTCGATACGAATCCAACGGTATAAAGAACGTAAAATTATGGGCATTATTTTGAAAGTTATGATCAATTATTCAGTTAAAGGTCATAAGCGATGCTCTCTAGCTGGTTCGATTTTTGTACAAACTTTTTCGTAAAAACTGTATCATTTGGCAAGGATATAAATTTTTTTGTCCACATAGGGTTCTTCGATTTTTCGATACGAATCCAACGGTATGAAGAACGTAAAATTATGGGCATTATTTTGAAAGTTATGATCAATTATTTAGTTAAAGGTCAGAAGCTATGCTCTCTAGCTGGTTCGATTTTTGTACAAAATTTTTCGTAAAAACTGTATCATTTGGCAAGGATATAAATTTTTTTGTCCACATATGGTTCTTTTATTTTTCGATACGAATCCAACGGTATGAAGAACGTAAAATTATGGGCATTATTTTGAAAGTTATGATCAATTATTCAGTTAAAGGTCAGAAGCGATGCTCTCTAGCTGGTTCGATTTTTGTACAATTTTTTCGTAAAAACTGTATCATTTGGCAAGGATATAAATTTTTTTGTCCACATAAGGTTCTTCAATTTTTCGATATGAATCCAACGGTATAAAGAACGTAAAATTATGGGCATTATTTTGAAAGTTATGATCAATTATTCAGTTAAAGGTCAGAAGCGATGCTCTCTAGCTGGTTCGATTTTTGTACAAACTTTTTCGTAAAAACTGTATCATTTGGCAAGGATATAAATTTTTTTATCCACATAGGGTTCTTCAATTTTTTGATACGAATCCAACGGTATAAAGAACGTAAAATTATGGGCATTATTTTGAAAGTTATGATCAATTATTCAGTCAAAGGTCAAAAGCGATGCTTTCTGTTTCGCGAATCCGCGAGTGAGCTGTTTTCATCGCTCATTTCCACACTTTTCCAAATCGATTTTTGGAATATTTTCTGAATGAAAAGTGTTTGTTTGCATGTCTAATTTCTTGCGTCAAAATTTTAGCAAATAACGTTGAGTATTTTTAGAGCAAAGATCGGTTTTCACTAAAACTGTTGTCTTTTTAAAAAACCGATGTCTAAAAGCTTTTTTAAATCGGTTACCTAAAAACTGATTTAAAGAACCGATGTCTTTTAACAATTTTGTAGTACTGAATAATTCGGCATGATCTGTTACCTAAAAACCGATTTAAAGAACCGATCAACTATGCATAAACAATCAAAGGAAAAATCGAAATCGAAAACAATATGCATTAAGTGAATTCTTTCCATTACAAAATGATTACAAATACCAAACCATTGCATATCAGTCTAAAATAAATACTGTCACTGTCTAGAATCAACATTATCATCGGGTTTTCTTTTTGTACCCTTCTTCCGTGCATAAACAATCTCCTTTACTTGACGGGGGACAGTGTAAGGAGTTCTAATTGCAGCTGATGGCCTTCTAACCCTCTTCTCATTCAATTTGTCTGTAACTGATTCCTCCGCTTTGTCGGCTATATCTGATTCCTCCGCTTTGTTGGCTATATCTGATTCCTCTGCTCTATCGCCTACAAGATTTATTAGACAGCCACAAAAAGGCAACAAGCAACAAGACAAGGCCAAGAACACAAGCCAACACCAAAACAACACCACAAAGCCACAAAGGCACCACAAGAAGAACAAAGAGCACCGAACACAACCACACAGCCACGCAAAGACAGGGCAAAAACCTGACAACAAGCCAGACAAAAGAAAAAAGTCCCAAAACACACAAAACAAACAGCAAAGAACAGGGAGAGGCAAACAAAAGCAGCAGCAACACAGACAGAAAACCAGGCAGCAGCAGCACCCACAAACCCAGCAACAGAGAAGCAACGAACTGAGCAAAGAAGAAAGGACAACAACAGCAACCAGCGGAAGGCAAACCAGACAGCAGCAGCACCCACAAACCCAAGCAGCAGAACAACCCCAACCAAACAAAGAAGAAAAAACAACATGCTCAAACATCACCCCTGTGTGCATAAATTATGGGGATTAATTGTATATTGTTATGGCTTAATTTAGGAGCATAAATTAGATGATCCTAGTGCTTAATTTAGGAGATTTAGTTTCCTGTAGAGAATAATTAGTAGAGAATATAAACAAAAAGCAAGAGACATGTCTGAAACAAAGCCTTAACAACCACAAAACAGAGCCCAATCACAATATAGAGCTCAGCCTTATCTCACTCATCACCCAACTCAATCCCATTATATTCTTTCACTTTTTCTGGGTATAACCATGACAGTGATCAAATTATTTCTCAGTTTTCCTATATCATTATTTTCTACACTTTGATCATTCAACCAAGGGGATCTCAACCTTTCTGCCACTAAAAGTACAATATCTGAGTGCAGGAATGCGGTGTGAGATTAGACCTCTAGCTTAAAATGACAACATTACTGAATAGAAACTAAATCTCATTGATTACACAACATAAATCCATACTTAATATGAAATCAACTCTTTTACCAATTAATTTCACTACAAGTCTACGAATGGAGGTAATTATATACCATTTTCGTATCGCAATTTGTCATATTCTCTACTAATTATTCAAATTCACTACACCTCTACTAATTATATGGCCTGCAGCAAGAGACCCAGGAAAGAAATATAAACAAAAAGCAAGGGCAGAAATTCATCGATTCATTGATTAATATAAACAAAATTCAAATAACAAAAAAAAAAAAAAAAACTCACTCTAAAAAACAAACTCTAAAACACTCCCAAATCAATTCAACTAACCATAACATCACAAATTATGACTACATATTTTCCATTGGTAATCCCTACCAAACAATCCAACATCAAATCACATAAAAAAACCTAAATCATAACTGAAATCATACAAAAAAATCTCAGTTTTGACTTACCGACTCCACAAACTCGGATCAACGGGGGTTCCCTCTCCACGTGTGCCGTCTTCTCTCCCTTTCGCGGCGGTCTCTCCTCGTCGACGAAGTTGGTGTTTGTTTGAGAGCTCTGTCTCTCTCTCTTCAGTTTCTGTCGAAGGAATGAGCCTCAGAGCGTGATTTGTGTTTTTTGTCTCTTTTTTTTTTTTTTTAGATGCTTGCTTTTATATAGGGACATTATGGTAATAGCACAAAAAGTAGGCTATAAACAATTAAAATTTGAAAGTAGGTTATAAACAATTACCCAACGTTCTAAATGGTTAGAAATGAATTTGTCTCTTAATAAACTCATTATCCAATGATTTAAATTATTAGGTACGAGTTCGTTATATAACGTAATGCTACAGTGGCATGGTCACTCTCTGTTACGTTCCAAGGTAGACACTGTAATATTGTAAGATTCATATTCTGTTTACTTAAAGCCAACCGAATAGTATGGTCACAACTTTCAGTAATGTTTTTAGATAGACTCTATATCATTACAGAGTCGATTCCATACATATGGGTATATTGAGTAGCATGCATGGTCACTCTATATAAAGTTACCAAGTGGGCTCTATAAAGTTATAGAGTCACACTAAAAGCAATATGTATGTAACACAAATATTTTTGAAATTTGTAGAATGAAAAGGTACAACTTTGATACAAATTTCTATCATAATTCTTGAAGCTTACTCTCTTCATCTCCAGCTTCCCCTACAATTCTCTTCCAAAACCAATGCTCTCTCCACACTCTCTCCATCTGTTCAATCGGCACATTTTTGGTCTCCGGTAGAAGCAAATACACAAACAAAGTCATCACCACCACCCACCCTCCAAAGAAGAAGAAAATGCCGGCCTTGAAATGACAGAGCATCGCCAGAAAAGTCTGTGCAATGATGAAAGTGAACAGCAAACAAACCGCAACCGTGATGCTCTGCCCGGCAGACCGAATCTCCAGTGGAAAAATCTCGCTCGGAACAAGCCACCCTAGTGGCCCCCAAGACCACGCAAACCCAGCAACATAAACACATATCAGAACCAAAACAATGTATGCATAGCCTCTGCTGATTTCGCCATGATCATCCATTTTGGCTGCCATGATTCCTCCAACCAAAATTTGTGACCAAAACATCTGAATCCCCCCACTTAGAAAAAGTATTTTTCTGCCGATCTTGTCCACTACAAGCATTGATATGAATGTTGAGAATGTACCCACAAAGCTGGTCAGAATCGTAGACAAGAGCGCTGCGCTTTCGCCTAGTCCTAGTGCTAAGAAGAGAATCGGAGCATAGAATCCAATGACAAGGATACCTGTGACTATCTGAAAAAATGGAATGGCTATTGACATTACAAGTTGCGGCCTGTATTTTCTTTTTATAATTTTCTTAAACGGGTGTTTAATAGTTTTGGATATGGCGCTTGCTTTGATTAGATCATCAAGTTCTGGTTGAACATCATCGGTGCCTCGGACTTTTTGAAGCATCAATTTGGCCTTTTGATGGTCGTTTTTGCGCTGGATCAGGCTGTTGGGTGTTTCTGGCAGGAAAAGTGCGCCCAGTGTGAGCATTGAAGCCGGGACGGCAGCCATTGCCAGGGAGATTCTCCATCCCCAATCGCCTTCGATCTTTTCGGTCCCGTAGTTGATAAGGTTAGCTGAAATAACGCCGATGCCGAGGCAGAGTTGGAAGCCAGTGTTGATTGCTCCTCTGTGTCTTGGTGGTGCCATTTCTGAGAGATACAATGGGACTGCCTGCAAAGAAATTAAATTGGAGAATTTTCTGTAACACTACAGACACTCCCAAGTATTTTCTACTAATTCTATTTTGCCCGAACATATAATTAAAAAAAAGAGCGTATTTTTAGGATTTCAATTAGTGAGTTAGGATTTTCTAATCATGTCCTTTTTTTTTTCTCTCTCTCTCTCTCTCTCTTTTTTCTCTTTCTCTTTCTCAATTGTGAGTGAAACATCTATTTGCATGAAAGCTCAAAAAAAGAAAAATATATTAACCATGTATTTTTTTTATTTTTTTTTATGTCTAGTGTCACTGGATTTTTTTTTTGTCATCTAGTGTCACTGGATTAAGAAAAATTTAGTTAAAAAAAAAAATACAATTAGAGGATCTTGATCTGATTATAGTATAAAGTATAATTTTTTTTTTCTAATAGATCGGAGAATCACTAAATTCTAATTTTGAAAACTATGACAAACCAATGAGTATTTAAAAACAAATTTAAATTAAGTTCTTAAATTTTTATTATGGTTCTCCTCAAGATAAAGTAATTCATTAATGACGTACCTGGTTTGCAAAACCAACTCCAACTCCAAGCAAGATACGGCCAAATATGAGCATATACACATTCAATGCAGCGCCGCCAAGGGCTGCACCGGCGAGGAATGCTGCTCCACCGGCTAATATGGACGGTTTGCGGCCGAATGCTCTGGTCACTGACGAGGCAAAGAAGGAAGCAACAAGGCCAGCAACGTAGAGAGAGGATGTGAAGGTGGTTAATAGTTGGCTATCAAATTTGCAGTAGTTACTGATTTTGGTGTCATGTTTCATTTTCGTGTACACTTCTGGGAAGAATTTCTCCAAAAATGGCTCCATTGATGTCACTCCACCTTCAAAGTCATTGTAATAGATCATTATGATTTTTTATCGATAACGGATCCATAAGATAAATCATCTTTAGTTCCTTAAAATCGCTACAATTATGGTCATATTCAAGATTTTTACATATAAAATAGCACATTACACAACCATAATATACTTTCTTATATTCACGTGTTGTTATATGAATGAAATTATCACAACAAGACGGTCTCACTTAGGATTTTCTCATAAAAAGATAAATGTGCGGGATGCGGATTGGGCCACCCAGGCACCCACGTCCCACCCTAGACCTGCTCTATTAATTAATTGTTTTACTTCTCTAGTTTATGCTTTTGGGTGCATATTTTTATTTAAAATCTTCATCTCTAAGAGGTATATATATATATATATATGGTATATTGTTATTTATTTGGTTTACACCATCCGGTTTCCGGGTGGGGCGGATCCACCATACGGTGCAATCAGCCCAGACCACACCCTGACTAATCCAGATTCGCACGGGGTCGGCCCACTAAGGGGTAAAGTGCTCCCAATATGTGTAGCTCCGTTCACAAGGGGGGTTGAACCCACGACCTTGCTTAAGGGATGAGAGTGCCGAACCACTCACACCAACACATGATTGGTTATATTGTTATTTATCATATATTCAAAACATGTGAGACGTTAATATACAAAATCACTATAATGATGGGGCTCCTCTTTTATGTGGAATTCAGAGCATATATAATAACTATCTCTATCTTTTATTTTATTATTATTATTACATTTTTTTTTTTAAAGTATTAAAACTATTATAGTAGGACTGTTCGGATTTCTATTCCGATAAACGGGAGAAACTCCTCACACATGGTTACATGCTTCTAAAATGTATATAGTTGGACTCGAATCTCTAATCACCAATATGAAAGGAAAGTGCTCGACCACCCGTGCTAGGAGTCGATACGTTTATTATTATTATTTTTAAATTAAAAAAAAACTATAAAGCAGAATCTGTCGAGAGATTAAACAATACTTGCGGTGTTTAGATAATTTTTTATAAATCATCAGCAAAGGGGAAAAGGAGGTCATAATCACATAACCAAGAATTGAATCAATTGATCACGTATGGGTTTATTTATTTTTATTATATATATATATATTTTTATTTTAATTACAATATAGTAGCATATTTTAATTTCTAAATCACTCAACCAAGAATTGATCACGTACGGGTTTATAATAGTAGCATATTTTAATTTCTAAGTTTTTTTATTAGATTTTGAACAGTTAACTATATCATGCATATTATATTCATATGGTAGCCGATGCATAAGAAAGAAATTATAAATATGTAACAAATTAATTAAACTAACAAAACTTAAATTAAAACAAAAGAGAAAAATGAAAAATATATAGGAAACCGGAGGTTTCTTCACAAATGAAAGAAAGAGCATATAAAAGTAGAGGTACCTGAGATTCCAATATCATAGCCAAAAATAACACCTCCCATGGCAGCAACCATACAAGATAACACCACAAATGGTGTCATCTTCCCACTATACTGTGACTGCCCACCTCCATTCGTCATCACCATACCTACTGCCATAGCTTAATTGATTCGCCTTCCTCCAACCTCACACACACAACATAGAGAGTGAGTGAAAGAGATAACAGAATTGCAGATAAGAGTTGATGATAAGAGACTTAAAAGAAGCCGTCTAAGTTGACTAGAAGAGAAGATGATCACTATCAAAAATATCAATCTTGAGATATTATTCAAACAACAAGGTGGTTGCCTTGGTGATCCAAGGCTTGGGATGAAAATCTCTCAAGTCCTTGGTTCTACTCTTGGCAATTGCATTGTGGCCAGCCATCAGGGCTCAAGCTCAACTGGTGGAAGAACGAGCTTGGGGCACCGGTAACTATCAGGTCAGCTATTCGAATCCTATCCAGGCGAAGGTGGGTTCTGATTTATCCGCTTGCATCTTTGTGTGGCCGGGGGTATGGGCTAGGGTTTCTTATCTGTCCTACTCCACGATCCAACATATATGCCACGGTGAGTCATGCAGTTGGGGAGAACAAGTTGTTGGATGCCTGGACAAAGTGCGGGATTCTTGATAAAAAATAAAAAAATAAATAAAAATAAAAATAAAAAAAACGAAGAAGATATTATTCAAAATACAATACTCAATTGGTATTGGTATCGTTGGGGTTGTGAAATTTTGAATACCAAAACGAGAGATCAGCGAAGATATTGAAAAGTATTACTAAAAAAAATTATTTAATCACTTGTAGTATCTTCATTATTGAAAGGAGAATCTTTTGTATGTTTTCCCCCAAAAAAATATCTACTTATTTATTTGATTTAATTAATCAGCAATTTTATATCAAGGAAAATAATTGATGAAAATGAATGAGATATATTAAAAGAACCTTGCGTGTCTGACCTTGCAACAATTAGTTGCTTGTACTAGCATATTACAAATCAAGTGACTCCCTTATAAACCATTCACACTCGTGTGAGTTCAAGTTACATCCGTTTCTTATTTGAAATTATTATTTTATTGAGAAAAAAAAAAGAAAAATTATATATAAAAAATCAATAAATTGAAAAAAAAAAATTCAAAAATTATATAACATTTTTTTTTAACAAATTATATCCAACCTATTTAAGGTTGACTCGATGATAAGCTCTTCACACCAATATTATATTGAGATTGCTAGTTTAATTCATATCCACATCTTTAAATTTAAAAATTGTATATTAAAAAAAATCAATAATTAAAATTAAATATTTTTATAAGAACAACTTACATTCAAATTAAATGTATCCCTATTTAAAAAAACCGTTTATATATATATATAACTTTAGATTTCCACTATCCATCGAGATGTGTGATGGAGATTCTTTATTAAAAAATATATATATATATATACACGGTCAATCTAAAATTGTCTTAATCTTAAAAATTGACGGTGAAAATTTATTAAAAAGAAAAATTTTAAAAAGAAATTGAAAAAAAAAAAGGGAGATGGATCGATCTCCACCGTCCATTTCAAGGCTTCGGGCTGAAAGATAGCTACAGGCTGTAGCTGGATTTGGGCTTAAAAGTTTTTTTAAGAACTCGTGGGCTCCTTTTGGAATACTGATTAATTAACAATGAAGACAATTAAATGAAGTGACAAATAAAACACTGGACCAAATAGGGCTTGGTTCGGCCCATCTGTTTTTTGCTTTGATCATCACCTGTAGATAGACGTACCTGGTTAATGATAATGACGTACCTGGTTTGCAAAATACGGTCAAATATGAGCATATACACATTCAACGCTACGCCACCGAGGGCTGCACCGGCGAGGAAGGCTGCACCACCGGCCAATATGGACGGTTTTCGGCCGAATGCTTTCGTTTTTGTGTACACTTCTGGGAAGAATTTCTCCAAAAACGGCTCCATAGATGTCACTCCACCTTCACGAACATTAATAACTTTCCTTAGTCAATGATTTTTTTTTTTTTTTTTTTTTAATTTTTTGTTACTATTAATATAACATTTTTAGTAGAGAGTTGAACAATTTTTATTATTTTCTTATTGGAGTAAAATAAATTAATATCAATTGTAAGTTTGTAACATTATCTAACTTCCATATCTTGAAGTTCTATTTTTTAATTAACCCGATCAAATAAATGAATTACTTTATAGTTTTTTTATTTTTGAAAAGAATTACTTTTTACTTGTCATCTGATTTAAATGTTTCATTTAAGTTCACACAAATCTGTTTCTCATTATCGTTGATTATATAATTATGTGTTATTTTATTTTATTTTATTTATTTATTTATTTATTTATTTATTTATTTATTGAGAGATATCTACCCCACTCCACATATAGAAATCTTGCGAAATCTTGCCAAAACTTGCTAAGATTAAGCACTTATTACGCGGTCTGGATACTTTCCCGAAAGATATTCACTCTCACAACACTAGTGAAATATTGTCAAGACGTACCGAGATCAAACACCACATGCACTATTCGGAATCTTGGATATCTATTGATATATAACTGAGAGATATTTACTCCCACAAAACTATATGGAGAGATATTGTTTATATTTATCTAGATTAAGCATTACATGTACAATCTAGATAACGTACTCATATAATATAAAGGTATTTACTTCCACAACACTGGTGATAATTAATCGTAACTTATCCAAATCAAACACTACATACACAGTTCAGATATCTACTCTTACGACTATGAGATATCTACTCCCTGTAACAGTAAGGAAAAATTTCCCAAAACATGGGAGTGGATTGGATGATATAATTATATAAATAATGATCATATGAAACAGACGTACGTGGATCTACTAGATGCATGTTTCATGTTTGTACGATACTTCTTAAAGCTCCAATACAATGTCCCATTTATAACAATTGGCAAAAAGCCCTTGCAATTTTCGCTAGGCCTGTGCATGTCATGGCCCCATGAGCATTACAATTCACAAGCACAATAGTGTTTTCGAATTAAATTTGCTACCATTGAAAAGGTTTTTATACTTTATCTAAGAAATAATATTTTTTAAAAGCATTTATTTTGTATTTTGTATTTTACATTTTATTCCACATTTTTTTTTTTAAATTTTCAATAATTTATTATATTTAAATTTGTTATTTTAATAAATATTGTAAAAGTATTTTGTATGTTTTCAAAAGGAACAGGCAATACAAACAACAGAAGAGAGTATTTTGTGTTCTAATTAATTACTACCAACAATATGGGTCTTCTTCACTCTTCATCGTTATTGCAAAATGTGTAAGGCGACTTTAAACAAAGAAATACACAAGAATTTCATGATTTAGCTAACATGTAATTAATACACTCTATAGAAAAATTAAAATAGCTGAAGCGCGCATAAGAAACAATTTAATTAACTAATTAAAACTAACAAAACTGAAGTTAAAGCAAAAGTAGAAATTAGAAAGAAAACTGGAGGTTTTTGTAGTACAGACCCGAGATTCCAATGTCATAGCCAAAAATAACTCCTCCCATGGCAGCCATCTTACAAGATAACACCACGGTAATTTGACTGCCCTCCTCCGCTCGTTATCGCCCCCTGCCACCATGGATAAACTTTCTTCCAATCAGCTCACACACTCAGCAGAGAATGTGAGAGAGAGTTCAAATTAAGTTGCTGATAAAGTTATAAAAATACAAGACTTAAAAGAAGCCGTCTCAGTTGACTTGGAGTTGGAGAAAAGATGATGATCAATACGTATCAAGATATTATAAATTTATAATTCAAAATAAAATATTTTATTTTTCTTTGGATTTTTGTACTAGCTTGTTGTGGCTGTCTGCATGTGGGGTTGAAAGTTGAACATGGAAGATGAGAAGTTGGACTTCTATGGACTTTATAATCTGACACGTATAAAAATAATGTTACCAAATCAATCAGGGGCACTTCAATTTTTTTCTCACATGCATCACATGGGGTGTTGAATCTGGTATACTATAGTGCATATATGAGGACTGAGGAAGTGTCATAATGTAATATGAGATTAATAAACTCATTATTCAATTATTTAAATTATCAGGTACGAGATCATTATATAATGTAATGTTACAGAGTGGTATGGTCACTCTTTGTAACGTTCCCAGGTAGGCACTGTTATATTGCAAGATTCAGATTCCGTTCACTTGAAGCCAACCGAAAAGTATGGTCACAACTTTCAGTAATTTTTTTAGATAGGCTCTATATTGTTAGAGTCGATTCCATACACATAGGCTTATTGAGTAGCATACATGGTCGTTTTATGTAACGTTTCCAAGTGGGCTCTATAAAGTTATAGAGTCACTCTAAATGCAATATGTGTGTAACACAAATATTTTTGAAATTTGTAGAATGAAAAGGTACAACTTTGATTCAAATTTCTATCATAATTCTTGAAGCTTACCCTCTTCATCTCCAACTTCCCCTACAATTCTCTTCCAAAACCAATGCTCTCTCCACACTCTCTCCATCTGTTCAATCGGCACATTTTTGGTCTCCGGTAGAAGCAAATGTACAAACGAAGTCATCACCACCACCCACCCCCCAAAGAAGAAAAAAATGCCGGCCTTGAAATGACAGAGCATCGCCAGAAAAGTCTGTGCAATAATGAAAGTAAACAGAAAACCAACCGCAACTGTGATGCTCTGACCGGCAGACCGAATCTCCAGTGGAAAAATCTCGCTTGGAACAAGCCACCCTAGTGGTCCCCAAGACCACGCAAACCCAGCAACATAAACACATATCAGAACCAGAACAAAGTATGCATATCCTCTGCTGATTTCTCCATGATCACCTAACTTAGCTGCCATGATTCCTCCAACTAAGATTTGTGACAAAAACATCTGAATTCCCCCACATAGAAAAAGTGTTTTTCTACCGAGCTTGTCCACTACAAGCATTGATAAGAATGTTGAGAATGTACCCACAAAGCTGGTCAGAATCGCAGACAAGAGCGCTGCACTTTCGCCTAGACCCAGTGCTAAGAAGAGAACCGGAGCGTAAAATGAGATGACATTGATGCCTGTGACTTGCTGAAAAAATGGTATGGCTATTGCCATTACAAGTTGTGGCCTGTATTGTCTTTGAATAATTTTCTTAAATGGGTGTTTGATAGTTTTGGAGACGGCGCTTGCTTTGATGAGATCGTCAAGTTCCGGTTCAACATCATCAGTGCCTCGGACTTTTTGAAGCATCAGTTTGGCCTTTTGAGGGTCATTTTTGCGCTGGATCAGGCTGTTGGGTGTTTCTGGCAGGAAAAGTGCGCCCAGTGTGAGCATTGAAGCTGGGACGGCAGCCATGGCTAGGGAGATTCTCCAACCCCAACCGCCTTTGATCTTTTCGGCCCCGTAGTTGATAAGGGTAGCTGATAGACCGCCGATGCCGACGCAGAGTTGGAAGCCAATGTTGATTGCTCCTCTGTGTCTTGGTGGTGCCATTTCTGAGAGATACAATGGGACTGCCTGCAAAGAAATTAAGTTAATAATTAAATTGGAGAATTTTTTATAACACTACAAACACTCCTAAGTATTTTCTACTAATTCTATTTTGCCCGAACATTTAATTAAAAAAAAAGAAGGTATTTTAATGAGAGCTGATCATGTTAATTGAGATTCCACATGAAAAACGTGCAAATCCTTTTAATTTTCAGGATTTTAGTGAGTTAGGATTGTCTCACGTCCTTGTTTATTCTTATTTATTTATTTTTTATTTTTTTCTCAATTGTGAGTGAAATATGTACTTGTATAAGCTCAAAAAATGAACAAACATTAACCATGTATTTTATTTATTTATTTATTTATATTTAGTGTCACTGGATTAAGAAAAATCTAGTACAAAAAAAAAAAAAAAAAAAACAATTAGAGAATCTTGGTCTGATTTTAGTATAAAGTATAATTATTTTTTTTCTAATAGATCGGAGAATCTCTAAATTTTAATTCTGAAAATTATGACAAAAACAAACCAATGAGTATTTTAAAAAAGAGTGGTGCTATTGGCACACCCACTACTGAACTATTTATCCCTCACTTTTTAAAATTATTTAGTATTCTTTTTTCCATTTATCAAATTACTTAACAAGACATAACATTTTTATTAAAAAAAAAATTGTACAAAGTAAAACTAATAAAACCTCACTTTCCTTATTTCAAAACCCTAATGATAAATTATTTCAAATCGCTGAATATTTACTATTTTTGTTTATATATATATTTTTTTTTTCAGATTTCGATCTCATATTTCCTATGTTTAGTATTTATTGATTTTATTGTTTCATATGTTTGTTTTGTTTTTCTTTTCAAATTCTAGATCCATGTTTGCTATTTTTTTCCTTTCGGTTTATTTTTTTTCAGATCTTCCAGCCTTCCAAGCATACTATGATTTGTATCAATTCATTTGTAGATTTTATTCCGGATATTCCAAATAATGTTATTTACCAAAAAAAAAAAAAAACCCGAAATTGCACCAAGAATTGCAACCAAGAAAACCTAATCTCTGACGAAATGAAACTGCACCAAAACTCTAACTTAATTGCTCAAAAAAATCATTAGACGATTAATATCACACTCACAATCTACCACCAGCAATCCAATCGACCACATGAATAAAAAAAAATCTCATCTAATAAGGATGGTTTCAATATAAAATAAGAAGAAAAAACAAGTTCTATGAATGGATGTGAGAAAACTGTATGTAGTATAAAGATTAGAGATGAAGTATATTTTTATTTTTATTTTTTTTGAAAAAGATATAGAGTGTATTAAGTTTGAAAAATAAGTAAAAGAGTAATCCTTGAAATAAATCAAAAAAATTAATAAAGCTTTTAATTTTATATAATTAAATCAAAATTTAAAAAAATGGGGCATAAATAGTTCAATAGTGAGGATGTCAATAGCACCACTCTGTCAAAAAAAAAAAAAAAAAAAAAATTAAGTTCTTAAATTTTTATTATGTTTCTCCTCGAGATAAAGTAATTCATTAATGACGTACCTGGTTTGCAAAACCAACTCCAACTCCAAGCAAGATACGGCCAAATATGAGCATATACACATTCGATGCAGCGCCGCCAAGGGCTGCACCGGCGAGGAATGCTGCTCCACCGGCTAATATGGACGGTTTGCGGCCGAATGTTCTGGTCACTGACGACGCAAAGAAGGAAGCAACAAGGCCAGCAACGTAGAGAGAGGATGTGAAGGTGGTTAATAGTTGGCTATCAAATTTGCAGTAGTTGCTGATTTTGGTGTCATGTTTCATTTTCGTGTACACTTCTGGGAAGAATTTCTCCAAAAATGGCTCCATTGATGTCACTCCACCTTCAAAGTCATTGTAATAGATCATTATGATTTTTTGTCGATAATGGATCCGTAAGATAAATCCCGTAAGATAAATCATCTTTAGTTCCAGAAAATCACTACAATTATGGTCATTTTCAAGATTTTTACATAGAAATGGCACATTACACAACCATTTATTATCTTGTATTACATGTTTTATGAATGAAATTCTCACAGCAAGAAGGTCTCACTTATGATGTTCTTATAAAAAAATAATGCGGGGGATGTGGATTGGGCCACCCAGGCACCCACCATAGACCTGATCTATTAATTAATTGTTGTCCTTAATTTTATATCTCTAGTTTACGCTTTTAGATGCATATTTTTATTTAACATCTTCATCTCTAAGGGCGCGTTTGGCGCGTAGGATTGGATTGAGATTGGACTATTTTAGTCCCAGTCCGATGTTTGGCATCATTTCATATATGGGATTACTAATCCCATAAGCAAATTTAGTCCCATGATTATGGGACTAAATAAACCCACCACCCACCCTAACTTTATTTGTCCTGAGATTATTTTCACCAACCCACGCCAACTCAATTGATCACCGGTTTCTCATCATCATTCAACAAACAAACCCAGATCTTTAAGACCATCACCGCCACCGCGCCACCAAGCACCATCGCCACCGCCACCGCCACCAAAAATTTAAACTAAAATTACAAACAAAAAAAATATACAAAACAAAAACGAAAAAAAAAAAAAATTGAACCAGACCACCCAATTTTCACAAAACCCATCTTCATCAAAGAACATAGAACAGATCGTGGAATAGAAAAAAGAAAAGAAAAAAGATATTAAAAAAAAAAAACACAAAGAACATAGCAGATCGTGCGTTATCGGAGATGGCGCATCCTACCAAACCACCACAAAAATCATTTCCATGGCAGCCTTCATGTGTTTGGTTGCCAAGAAAATAAAAGAAAATGAAAGGAAAGAAGAGAGGAGAGAAAGAGATGGAGAGAAAGAGAGGAGTGAAAACGAAGTAGAGAACAGAGGAGAGAAAGAGAGGAGTTTGGCGAGTGAAGAAATTGAGTCAACGGAGGAGAGAAAGTGAATCTGGCTAGAGGAGAGAGGAAGAGAGTTAATGGAGGAGAGAAAGAGAGATGAAAATTAAAATAATGATTTTTCTCTTAAAAAAATTATATATCTAATCCAATTCTATGTTTCACCCAAACAAAACGTGGTATTAATTCAGTCAAGTCTCATGTTTTTCCAAACATAGTATAGTATTAATTTAGTCAAATCCAGTTTAATCCAATCCTATCTAATCTCAGTCACATCTTAATCCAATATAATCCAATGAAATAGTTCAATCCAATCCCGTGCACCAAACGGGTCCTAAAAGAGTAAAAGGTATATGTTATATTGTTATTTATCATATATTCAAAACATGTGAAAATATATAATAACTATCTCATCTTTTATGTGGCTCCTCTTCATCTCTTTTTATGTGGCTCCTCTTTTATGTGAAAACATGTTATATACAAAATCACTATAATCATGTGGCTCCTCTTTTATGTGGAATAGAGCATATAAAATAACTATCTCATCAATCATCAACTTTTATTTTATTTATTTATTATTATTTTGAAGCATTACAACTATTACGGTAAGGCTGTTCGGATATCTACTCCGATAAACGGAAAAAAAACTCCCTATATATAGTCACATGCTTCTAAAATACGTATGGTTAGACTCGAACCCTTATCAACAATGTGGAAGGGAAATGCTCAACAACTTGTGTTAGGAGGTGATGTGTATTATATTATTATTTTTAAATAAAAAAATAACAATAAAGCTGTGGAGAGATTAAACAATACTTGCAGTGTTTAGATAATTATTTAATCAGTAAAGGGGAGAGGCCAGAGGGAGGTCATAATCACTCAACCAAGAATTGATCACGTACGATATATATATATATATATTTTCCTTTTAATTACATAGTAGCATATTTTAATTTCTAGGTTTTTTATTAGATTTTGAACAGTATTTCTTTTATTAAAGTAGCTACACTTCTGATGAGAGAAATAAAATAGTTGGTTTCGAATGAGCATGCAATTAATTATTTGCAACCATCATGATAATTATTTAACACAGCTTCACATTATTTGAGAGAAATAAAACAAAAATAATTTGTCAATAAAAGATGTGCTAATTACTGCTTGTCGGCTTTGTCCTACCAAACAAAACAAATATAATGGGAGTGAAATGGACTGTCTTTTCATAACTTTAGCTAGTAACTGGCTACTTCTACAGTGTTACAAAACAAAACATTTGTAACATTTGTAATATCCTCTTTTGTTTAGTTTTATTTATTTATTTATTATATATATATATATATTTGTGTGTAATTTTAAATTATCACATTTGATACAAAACCGTATCCAATTCGAGTTAGGATCATCTCCTTGACCTTATTTTTTCCTATTATTATTATTTTTTTTTCAAGTGTAATTAAAGCACCAACTTGTATGGAAGAGAAAAAAAAATGATCAAATTTTAATTATGTATTTTTTATTATGCTTGGGTGTTACTAGTTAGATTATAAAAAGTCTAGGAAAAAAAAAAAAGATAAGGAGAGAATCTCGACCTGATTCGATGAGACACTATATCATGCATATTATATTCACATGGTAGTTGTTATATAAGAAATAAATTATAAATATGTCTAACAGAATTGAAATTAAAACAAAAGAGAAAAATGAATAATAGAAAACTGGAGATTTCTTCACAAAAGAAAGAGCATACGTAGAGGTACCTGAGATTCCAATATCATAGCCAAAAATGACACCTCCCATGGCAGCAACCATACAAGATAACACCACAAATGGTGTCATCTTCCCACTGTACTGTGACTGCCCACCTCCATTCGTCATCACCACCCCTACCGCCATGGCTTAATTAATTCACCTTCTTCACCTTCCTTCAACCTCACACACACAAAAGTACACAACACAGAGAGTGAGAGAGAGTTATTACAGAGTTGCAGATAAGAGTTGACGATGATAAGAGACTTAAAAGAAGCCGTCTAAGTTGACTGGAAGAGAAGAAGATCACTATCAAAAATATCAGTCTTAGAGATATTATTCAAAAATACAGTACTCAGTTGGTATTGGTATCGTTGGGGATGTGTGAAGCCTCAATCAGATAGAGACTGGGCTTTTTTTTGCTTGACTATTTGTTTTCCTTGTTGTTTTTTTCTTTGCTTTTATATTTATATAGATACTGTCTAGGGGTTTTTCAGTAAATAATTTTCTGTGATACTTAATCCAATTAAAAAAGAAAAGAAAACAAATAGCCGAATGAGGGAAAGTGTGTTTCACTATTGTAAACGCCGATAGTGGATGTTTTCTGGTGCGATTAATGAATGTAGGTTTATTTTCATTTTTTTTTTATATGTAAGTGTAACATGTATAAAAATTAAAAAATATATATCGTCAATAATTTTTTTAAAAAAATTGTATTGATATTTTTTAAAAATATCGGAAATATTATTCATACTCATGGGTGAAAGTTGAATATTGAAGACAAGTACTTTTGGAATTTTATGGACTTTAAACATTACAAAATAAAGCTGGGCCACTTGGATTTTTTTTTGTCGCACGGAGTGTTGAAATTTTGAATACCAAAACGAGGGATCAGCAAAGCCATTGAAAAGTATTACTCTTAAAAAAAAAAAAAAATTATCACTTGTAGTATCTTCATTATTGAAAGGAGAATCTTTTGTATATGTTTTCCACAAAAAAATATCTACTTATTTATTCGAACGATTAATCAGCAATTTTACATGAAGAAAAATAATTGATGAAAATGAATAAGTGAGATAAGAACAATATTAAAAGAACCATGCGTGTCTGACATGTTTGAATCATATGACTCAGACATTCTGACCTTGCTTGTACTAGCATATGACAACTCCATTATAAACCATTCACACTCGAATTATATTAAAACCGTGAGTTCAAGTTGCATCCGTTTCTTCATATTTGAAATTATTATTTTATTGATAAAAAAAGAGAAATTATATTAAAAAAAAATCAAAAATTATTTAACATATTTTTTTAGCAAATTATATCCAATCTATCTTAAGTTGGCTCATTGATAAGCTCTTCAAACCAATATTATATTGAGATTGCTAGTTTAATTCGTATCCACATCTTCAAATTTAAAATTTGTATATTTAAAAAAAAACAATAAATAGAAAAAAAAATTAAAATTAAATATTTTTGTAAGAACGAATTACATTCAAATTAAATGTTCCCTATTAAAAAAAAAAGTGTATTATATATATATGATGGTTCTTTAGTAAAAAAATCATGAAATTATAAGTTAAGGACATCCAATCACAGCCGCATATTCATATTAGATGTGAGTATTTGTTAATGTGGGGTTGTGAGCCCACTGTGAATGTAATTGGACGTTCTGAAATTATAAAATTAGGATGGTTCTGATTCGAGAAGTATTGTATATATATATATATATATCTATGGTCCATCTAAAAGCATCTTCATCTTAAAAATTGACGGAGAAATTTTTTAAAAAGAAATTGAAAAAAAAAAAAAAAAAAAGAGTGCCCATAATAGCACCCCGTAAAACTGTTAGTACACCATTTTCGTAATCACACCTATCAAAATTTTTAAATTTTTTATCGTTTGTAAATAAACCCCACTTAATGCCAAGAATATCCTTTCTTTAATTATATCGTATTGTATTTTTATAAAGACACACCACATACATATATTATTATGTTTTTTAATCAACTTTATTATTATTTTAAAAATTTTGTTATTATCTTTAATTCTTTTAATTCTATCACTATTATTTCAACAAAAATAAATAAATTTATATCACTGTTCTTCCCTTACTTCTTTTCTCTTCCATGTTTTCTTTTGACAAAATAAAACTCCATTTTTCTTTATTTCTTTTTCTCTACCTTCGTGTCAAGCAGCTCTCCCCATTTCTTCTTAACTATTTTCTATCAACAAAATCACTTCAATTTAAGGTTTTTTCGGTTGAAGATCCATTTTCCATTTGTGAAAGTCAAACGGATACAAGGTTTATATCATGTATAAATTGATTTGGAAGTAGAAAATTGTTTATTTATTTATTTATTTTTATTTTTTTAACATCAAACTTTAATGAAATTGAAGAATAACTAATATTGATAACCAAAAAAAAAAAAAAGAAGAAAAAAAGGTCTAAAGCGTGTTTGAAAGGAAAAAAAAATAATACAAATATTATAGAGAAAACAATTTATAATGATTTTGTTCTTCTAATAAAAATAATTTAAAACTTGTTTTTTTACAATCAACTTTGAAAACTTTCGATTCATTCTCTAGTAGTCAATTTGTATTTCCTTAAAACAAATTAAAAATATATTTAATATTATATTTTAAGAGATAATCTAGGGTTTAAGAAATGGAAAGAATTTTTAATGATATATGTTAATATCAAAATCAAATCATTAAAAGGAATTTTTTTTTTCACAAAACATTAAAATTGGAAACTAATTAATAATTATCGGTGGGTATACTTACAAATTATTTAGTCTTATTGATAATTTTACTAAAGGGTATTATTAGATTTTAAAAAACATACTAGTTTTGAGTGTACATATAGTTTTTAAGGGGTGCAAATATCGTCACTAAAAAAATGGAGGAGATGGTCGATATCCACCATCCATCTCAAGGCTTTGGGCCAAAAGATAGCTACAGGCTGTAGCTGGATTTGGGCTTAAAAGTTTCTATAAGCACTCGTGGGCTCCTTTGGAATACCGATTAATTAACAATGAGACAATTAAATGAAGTGACAAATAAAACACTGGACCAAATAGGGCTTGGTTCGACCCATCTGTTTTTTTTTTTTTGGTAAAGAAGAGGGCTAACGCCCAGACAGGAAAACAAAAGAAGAAAAAAAAAACAAACAAAAACAAAAAAAACAGAACTAAAGGCTAGAGCAAGCTCTAGCAAAAGCGACCCCATTGAAGTCATCTCTCAGGCTATCAGAAACAGCAGGAGGAGGAGAGTTAAAGATGGTAGAGCCCAGATCAAGAGAATGCCCGAGGGAGGCCATCCTATCCGCCACTCTATTGCTTTCTCTGAAAATATGATGAATGTAACAGCTCCAATCCTTTTCCATGAACGATTTACAGGCATGAATGATGCTAAGAAGAGGATGACAATTCGGGACAGTATTAATGAGTAGATCCACTGTCAACTTCGAATCAGATTCGACAATCACCTTCCTAAACCCCTGCTGCCAAACCAACTTCAAACCCTTCAGGACACCCCACAGCTCAGCTTCAAGCACAGAACCAGAACCTATCTTCAGGGCAAAACCAATTAACCAAATCTTCCTATGATCTCTAACCACACCACCAGCAGCAATGGAATTCGTCTCAGGGATCATACTCCCATCAACATTAAGCTTCACCCAGTCAATCGCAGGAGAACACCAAGAAATCAAGCAATTTTCTAGAATAGCAGTACTCTCAATAGCAGCATTAGCCTTCAGCCAATCCTCAACATACTTCCAGATAAACTGGTTTGGACCGGTAGGGAGCTTAAAATCAAGATTAAACACAGACTCACATCTCCACTTCCATAAAAACCAGAGAGTCACACTAAAAATAAGATAATTCGGGCATTTTCTCATAACCAGTTTACTGCACTTGAGGTTTTTGAACATCCACTCATCCCAATCAATCAGGAATGCATCAGTCCTAGTAATTCCTATGCAGAAACTTTCCCAAATGCTCACAGAATCAGTACACCCTCTAAAAACATGGTTTACATCCTCATCACTCACCTTACATCTCGAGCAAATGACATCAGAAGTAATTCCCCTAGCAGCCCGATGACAATTTGTCAAAATCTTCCCATGGAGGAGGGTCCAAATGAAGAAGAGCACTTTGGGAGGAAGTTTGAGTTTCCAAATAAAGTTCCATTTCCATTCCACAAACTCATCACCACGAAAATGCACATCATATGCAGACTTCACAGAAAAATCACCATTCGAAGAACAACCCCACACCACCGAATCCAGATTATGAACACTGCTATCAAAATAGATACTAATAATCCTAGAAACCACATTCCAAGGAAGAACCCCATTAAGTTTTTGGATATCCCACTTACTGTCAACAAAATACTCACAAACTTTTTCTTGAGACCTCTCACTCGAGAGAGGGGAAGAAATATATGTATGTAACTTATCAAGAGAAGGCACCCAATCATCATACCAAAAATTAATGCTTCTCCCATTACCCACTCTCCACTTCATACCATCCCGCAAAACAGTAATCCCTAGGAGAATACCTCTCCAAGTACTAGAGCAATTATTGGGACTCAGATTGTCTAAATCTCTCAAATTCCCACCTTTAAGATATTTATCCTTGAGAATCTTCCCCCATAATCCCGAATCATTAAGGGTCAACCGCCAACCAACTTTAGCGAGCAACGATTTATTCATCTGCTTCGTTTTTTTGATACCAAGACCACCCAAATTTTTCGGCAAACACACAGTGTCCCAATTAACAAGATGAATTTTCTTTTTCTCAGCAGAACTACCCCACAAGAAACTCCTATTAATCCTATCAAGGTTTTTAGAAATTTCAGAGGGAAGCTTCACGGACTGCATAGCATAAACAGGGATGGCAGACGAAACAGCCTTGATGAGGGTACATCTACCAGCAAAAGAAAGGGCTGCACTCTTCCAAGAAGTCAGCCTCTTCTGAGTCTTCTCCAAAATTTCCTTATACGTATCCTTCGTAATACGACCATGGATAAGCGGCACACCCAAATAAGAACCAAGCTTCTTAGTAACAGGAGAACCACATAAATCAGCTAGACTTTTAGCATAGCCATCACTAATGTTACTAGAGCAGTAAACACGAGATTTAGGGAAGCTAACTTGTTGGCCTGACATATCACAGAACATATCAATACACTCTCGCATAATACAGGCTTGTTGCTGGGTAGCCTTTCCAAACAAGATAAGATCATCAGCGAAGAAAAGATGGGAGATAGCTGGACCTCCTCTAGAAACCGTTACCGGACTCCAGGAATTCTCATTGAGTTTTTGATTAATAATGTGGGCCAACTTTTCCATACAAAGGACGAAAATATAAGGGGACAGAGGATCACCTTGTCGAATCCCACACTTGGGTGTGAAACTCTCAGTCAGTTCACCATTCACCACCACTTTATAGCTCACCTCAGTAATACAACTCATCATCAAATCATTCAATTTCCCACCAATACCGACTTCCTCAAGAACCTGTTTAATAAACCCCCATTGCAATTTATCATAAGCCTTCGCGAGATCAATTTTCCAGGCAATGTAACCCATCTTACCCTTCATAGTCTTGAACTTGTGAAGAACCTCTTGAGCAATGATGATGTTATCCTGAATTTGCCTTCCAGGCACAAAAGCAACCTGGTTATGACTAATAAGATTAGGCAGATGAACCCTGAGTCTCTGTACCAGAATTTTGCTCAGAACCTTGTAAGACGTGTTACACAGGCTAATAGGCCTAAATTGCATCATACTGGTTGGATTGGGAACTTTCGGGATCAGAGAAATAAGCGTGTTATTTAACTCCTTAGGCACACAACCCGTATTGAAACAAGAAGACACCATATGACACAGATCATCTTTACAGTTATTCCAAAATTTTTGGAAAAAAGTGGCTGGAAACCCGTCTGGACCAGGAGCTTTGGTTCCCCCGATATTAAACAAGCTGAACTTGACCTCATTAACACACACAGGAGAAGACAGAACCGAAATGTCTCCCTCGGTCAACTTGGGAAACATCTGAGGCAACTGAGCATACTCACCATGACACTGCTTCAGCTCAAAAAGATTAAGAAAATATTTCACAGCCTCGTTTTCCCATCTGTTTTTTCATTGATCATCACATGTAGATAGATTTCACTTCTTAGGAAGATCTATCTTAAGCTCATCAAATATATATTTTATATGCTTCTTCGATTTTAAACAACATTTCAATATAAATTAATTATTATTATTAATATTTTAATTATATATATTCTTCATTAAAGCTACTTTTTACCATGCATGTCTTCTTCGTTAATATTTTAATTTGAAATGTCAAAATTTTCGTGGAAATGTACCTTTAATGCTTTGACCACCATTAGACTTAACGACATACTTTATAGTGCAATTCGTACCGGACCACCAATGTTATGTATTTATTGTAAAACGACCATTTTGCCCTTGCAACGTTAAGTACACTGTTAAGTCTAATGGTGGTCAAAGCAGTCAAAGGTACCTTTTTGTAATTAAAGTAAAAAGTTCAATCTAACAGTAGTATAGGCAAACGTGAGGGTACTTTACTGCAATTTACCCTAATAAATATTATAAAAGTATTTTGTTTTGTTTTTTTTTTGTTTTTTTTTTTTTGTTTTTGTTTTTTTTTTTGAAAAGAAAGAGAAACATTGCACAATAGAAACAACCGGAAAAGGGCTGGGATCCAGCCATAAACGCTCCCTAATAGAGGAGAAGGCAATCGAAGCTAGGTTAAAGGCTTCTATCATTCGAAATAAAATATTTAATTTTTCTTTGGATTTTTGTACTAGCTTATTGTGGCTGTCTGGGGGGTTGAAAGTTGAACATGGAAGATGAGAAGTTGGACTTCTATGGACTTTATAATCTGACACGTATAAAAATAATGTTACCAAATCAATCGGGGGCCACATCAATTTCTTTCTCACATGTCACATGCATCACATGGGGTGTTGAATCTGGTACATTATTATTTAAATTATCAGGTACAAGATCGTTATATAATGTAATGCTACAGTGGCATGGGCACTCTCTGTGACGTTCCGAGATAGGCACTGTAATATTGTAAGATTTAGATTTTGTTTACCTGAAACCAACCGAATAGTATGGTCACAACTTTCAGTAATGTTTTTAGATAGAATTTATATCATTACAGAGTCGATTCCATAAACATGGGCATATTGAGTATCATATAAGTTCACTTTACGTAACGTTTCCAATTGGGCTCTATAAAGTTATAGTCACACTAAAAGCAATATGTATGTAACACAAATATTTTTGAAATTTGTAGAATGAAAAGGTACAACTTTGATACAGATTTCTATCCTAATTCTTGAAGCTTACTCTCTTCATCTCCAACTTCCCCTACAATTCTCTTCCAAAACCAATGCTCTCTCCACACTCTCTCCATCTGTTCAATCGGCACATTTTTGGTCTCCGGTAGAAGCAAATACACAAACGAAGTCATCACCACCACCCACCCTCCAAAGAAGAAGAAAATGCCGGCCTTGAAATGACAGAGCATCGCCAGAAAAGTCTGTGCAATGATGAAAGTGAACAGAAAACAAATCGCAACCGTGATGCTCTGCCCGGCAGACCGAATCTCCAGTGGAAAAATCTCGCTCGGAACAAGCCACCCTAGTGGCCCCCAAGACCACGCAAACCCAGCAACATAAACACATATCAGAATCAAAACAATGTATGCATAGCCTCTGCTGATTTCGCCATGATCATCCAATTTGGCTGCCATGATTCCTCCAACCAAAATTTGTGACCAAAACATCTGAATCCCCCCACTTAGAAAAAGTATTTTTCTGCCGATCTTGTCCACTACAAGCATTGATATGAAGGTTGAGAATGTACCCACAAAGCTGGTCAGAATCGTAGACAAGAGTGCTGCGCTTTCGCCTAGTCCTAGTGCTAAGAAGAGAATCGGAGCATAGAATCCAATGACATTGATACCTGTGACTATCTGAAAAAATGGTATGGCTATTGACATTACAAGTTGCGGCCTGTATTTTCTTTTTATAATTTTCTTAAATGGGTGTTTAATAGTTTTGGATATGGCGCTTGCTTTGATTAGATCATCAAGTTCTGGTTGAACATCATCGGTGCCTCGGACTTTTTGAAGCATCAGTCTGGCCTTTTGAGGGTCGTTTTTGCGCTGGATCAGGCTGTTGGGTGTTTCTGGCAGGAAAAGTGCGCCCAGTGTGAGCATTGAAGCCGGGACGGCAGCCATTGCCAGGGAGATTCTCCATCCCCAAGCGCCTTCGATCTTTTCGGTCCCGTAGTTGATAAGGTTAGCTGATAGAACGCCGATACCGATGCAGAGTTGGAAGCCAGTGTTGATTGCTCCTCTGTGTCTTGGTGGTGCCATTTCTGAGAGATACAATGGGACTGCCTGCAAAGAAATTAAATTGGAGTATTTTCTGTAACACTACAAACACTACCAATTCTATTTTGCCCGAACATATAATTAAATAAAAAAAAAGTATTTTAATGATAGCTGATCAGGTTTTTGTGCTCGATTCCGATTGAGACCGATGTAAAATGTAGATATTTTTTGTGTTGTATACCAATGTTAATTGATAATCCATATGGAAAACGTGCGAATCCTTCTAATTTTCGGGATTTTAATTAGTGAGTTAGGATTTTATGATCATGTCCTTGTTTATTCATGTGTTTTTTTTTTTTTTTTTTTTTTCAATTGTGAATGAAACATCTATTTGTATGAAAGCTCAAAAAATGAACAAAAATATATATTAACCATGTATTTTTTTTTTTTTTTTTTTTTTTTTTTTTTTTTTTTTTTTTTTTTTATGTTTAGTGTCACTGGATTAAGAAAAGTTTAGTAAAAAAAAAAAATACAATTAGAGGATCTTGGTCCGATTTTAGTATAAAGTATAATTTTTTTTTTTCTAATAGATTGGAGAATCTCTAAATTTTAATTTTGAAAACTATGACAAACCAATGAGTATTTAAAAACAAATTTAAATTAAGTTCTTAAATTTTTATTATGGTCCTCCTCAAGATAAAGTAATTCATTAATGACGTACCTGGTTTGCAAAACCAACTCCAACTCCAAGCAAGATACGGCCAAATATGAGCATATACACATTCAATGCAGCGCCGCCAAGGGCTGCACCGGCGAGGAATGCTGCTCCACCGGCTAATATGGACGGTTTGCGGCCGAATGTTCTGGTCACTGACGAGGCAAAGAAGGAAGCAACAAGGCCAGCAACGTAGAGAGAGGATGTGAAGGTGGTTAATAGTTGGCTATCAAATTTGCAGTAGTTGCTGATTTTGGTGTCATGTTTCATTTTCGTGTACACTTCTGGGAAGAATTTCTCCAAAAATGGCTCCATTGATGTCACTCCACCTTCAAAGTCATTGTAATAGATCATTATGATTTTTTTATCGATAATGGATCCGTAAGATAAATCGTCTTTAGTTCCTTAAAATCACTACAATTATGGTCATTTTAAAGATTTTTACATAAAAAATAGCACATTACACAACCATTATATATTATCTTGTATTCACGTGTCGTTATATGAATGAAATTATCACAACAAGACGGTCTTACTTAGGATTTTCTCATAAAAAGTAAATGTGCGGGATGCGGATTGGGCCACCCAGGCACCCACGTCCCACCCTAGACCTGCTCTATTAATCAATTGTTGTCCCTAATTTTACTTCTCTAGTTTATGCTTTTAGGTGCATATTTTTATTTAAAATCTTCATCTCTAAGAGGTATATATATATATATATATGTTATATTGTTATTTATCATATATTCAAAACATGTGAGAAGTTAATATACAAAATCACTATAATCATGGGGCTCCTCTTTTATGTGGAATTCAGAGCATATATACTAACTATCTCTATCTTTTATTTTATTATTATTATTACTTTTTTTAAAAGTATTAAAACTATTATAGTAGGACTGTTCGAATATATATTCTGATAAACAGGAGAAACTCCCCACACATGGTCACATGCTTCTAAAGTGTGCATAGTTGGACTCAAATTCCTGATCACTAATATGGAAGGAAAGTGATCAACCACCCTACTAGGAGTCGATGCGTTTTTTATTATTATTTTTTAATAAAAAAAAAATAACAATAAAGCAGAATATGAGGAGATTAAACAATACTTGCAGTGTTTCGATAATTATTTATAAATCATCAGTAAAGGGGAAAAGGTGGTCATAATCACACAACCAAGAATTGATCACGTATGGTTTATTTATTTATTTATTATATATATTATTTTAATTACAATATAGTAGCATATTTTAATTTCTAAATCACTCAACCAAGAATTGATCACGTACGGGTTTATATATATATATATATTATTTTAATTACATAGTAGCATATTTTAATTTCTAAGTTTTTTTATTGGATTTTGAACAGTTTTTCTTTTATTAAAGTAGCTATACTTGTTATGAGAGAAATAAAATAGTTGGTTTCGAAGGATCAGCATGCAATTAATTATTTGCAACCATCATGATAGTTATTTAGTGAAATGGACTGTCTTTTCATAATTTTTTTTTTTTTTTGAACAGAACACAGAAAAACAAAGAACAAAGCAAAAATAAAATCAGGTAGAGCGAGCAATTGGACAATCCAACTGCACAGCTCTCCTGACACAAGGTGGAACATCTTCCAACCAATAACAATCCTCATCAACCGTAAGAGCAAATCTTGCCAGGCCGTGAGCGACAAAGTTGTTCAACCTCGGAACATGACAAACTGACAGCACTTGAAGATTACCAATGAGAGCAGCAATATCCTCCAGAATAATACCACCAACAGAATCAGAATGAGTATTCTCATTAATCCATTTGACAACAACTGCTGCATCAGACTCCAAAATACAAGGATACATGCCACAATCACTACTAAAAAGCAGCCCTCTATAAATAGCAATCATCTCAGCCACAATAGGATCAAAACTTGCAACCAACGGAATAGCACAAGAAGCCATAACTGCCCTAGAAAAATTCCGAATTACAATTCCTAAACCCACACGCTGACCATTCACATTAATTGCAGCATCACAATTAATCTTATAAGTATCCAAGTCCGGAGGCCGCCACGAATTACGAATACGACCCAAACTGCTAAGAGTAGGAGTCTCAACAATATCAGAAGCATGAAAATCAGACAACAACTCCCTACACCAGTTACTGACTTCTGAAATCTCTTGACTTGGAGAATCATGTACCACAAGATTACGCAAAAACCAAACCCTCCACACGATAACACAAAATAAACCCAACTCCTCCACACTTAACAATAAATGACAGTCCAAAATAAGATCAAAAAAATTGGCATAATGAGTTCGAAACATAACATTCGGTGGAGTCCAATCTAGCCTAGCCTTCCTTAACTTGCAACAACCCCACAAAAGCATGAATGGTAGACTCTCCAGAAGAAGAACAAACTGGACATACATCAATAACATCCATTCCATGCCTAACTAGATTTGACAAAGAAGGAATCCAATCAAAACAAGACTTCCAAATAAAATTTTTTACCTTAAGAGGAATCTTCAACTTCCAAAGAGTAGTCCACCAGCCAAGCAGCCGAGAACTGTTAGAAGAGCAAGGAAGAGACTCAGTAGCTATATCCACTTGGTAACCACTTTTAACAGTGAAACAACCACTCAAATCATAATGCCAAATCATTGCATCAGAAGCCAACAAACTGCCCAGAGGAATGGCTAAAATTGCAGTCGCATCTTCACTAGAGAACAGCCTGGAAATCAGAGAAGCATTCCAGCCATCAGAAGGAGAAAAGAGCTGATCTACTGAAGCTTCCTCACCGAGAACAAGCTGACTTAACACCTTAAAACCGGCTGGCTTAGGAATCCATTTATCTTGATAAATCTTAATCGATCGACCGTTGCCAACTCTCCACCTTAAACCGGAAACCAACAGCTCCTTACCCCAATGTAAGCTCCGCCAAACAAAAGACGCAGAAGAATTCTTAGGAGCCTCTAAAAAGCTGCAAGAAGAGAAGTAACACCCTTCCAAAACTCTAGCTACTAAAGACTGAGGATTCTTAAACACCCTCCAACATTGTTTAGCTAACAAAGCCTTATTAAAGCATTCCAAATCTTTGAAGCCTAAACCTCCTTCCCACTTAGGCTTACACAAACGCTTCCACTTACACCAATGTAACTTCTTTTTTATATTCGAACTACCCTACCAAAACCGAGCGCAAAGCCTGTGAATTTCAGAAATCAAACTCTTAGGAAGTCGAAAAATATTCATGGCGTACATCGGAATAGCCTGTATAACTGCCTTAATTAAAATTTCTTTCCCTCCTACTGACAACAATCGTTCTCCCCACCCTTTAATCTTATGCCACCTCTGTCAGCAATATCTGAAAAAAGAACCCTCTTACTTCGGCCGGAGAAGCTGGGAAGACCGAGATATTTATCAAAACTGTTAACTAAATGGATACCAATAATATTAGCCAATCTTTCACCTTCATCAGTGGACATCGAAGGACTAATGCACATCGCCGATTTACTTAAATTAACAACTTGACCTGAGGCTCGAGCATACACCTCCAGAATATTTCTGATAACAAGACAGTTAGCTTCATTGGCTTTAGAGAAAATCAGACTATCGTCTGCAAAAAAGAGGTGTGATATAATCGGCCCCTTCTGACTGCACTTATAACCAGACAGCTTCCCTTGAGCAACCTCATTCTCAAGAAGACAGGAGAACCCCTCAACACAAAGCAGAAACAAGAAAGAAGAAAGAGGATCGCCCTGTCTGAGTCCTCTCGAAGGCCTGAAATTCCCACTAATCTCCCCATTCAGCAAAAAGGAGTAAGAAACAGAAGAAAGGCAGTTCAAAACAAGCAAAACCCACCTCTCAGGAAAACCCATTTTCCTCATCATTTCTGCGATGAAACTCCATTCCACACGGTCGTATGCTTTCGACATGTTGAATTTAATAGCCATTGACCCGAACTTCCGTTTCCTACGTTTGAGTCGATGAAGACATTCGAAGCCAATAATAGAATTGTTAGAGATCATTCTACCCTTAATAAAAGCACTTTGATTCTCAGCAATTATACAACCCATAACTTTGCTCATTCTACTAGCCATCGTTTTTGCAACAATCTTATAAATAACGTTGCATAAACTAATTGGTCTGAAATCCTTAACAGCTTTCGGAAATTTACATTTAGGAATCAAAGAAATGATAGTACGATTAATACTAGCAGTAGAAACACATCGTTCAAAATACTTAAACAAGCTGAAACTACTGCCGGACCAATTCTATCCCAATAATTCTGATAAAAGAGAGTTGGAAGCCCATCCTCACCGGGAGCTCTGATAGGACTCATCTCAAAAACAGCTCTTCTAACCTCTTGCCCATCAAACCGGAGATTAAGCACATTCAAACTACCAACATCAAGCCTATTCCTAACTTTAGAAGTTACCTGCATAATTTCTACCTGAGTATGAGCACCACTGGTAAAAATCTGCCGAAAATAGCTAGAAATAATTTCTTCCATTCCAACCTTCTCCGAAACCCACACACCATTCTCATTAAAAAGACCATCAATATTATTACGGGCACGGCGAGCTGAAGCTTTCAAATGAAAAAACTTCGTATTACGATCTCCGTTACGTAACCAATCTATACGAGACCTTTGCCTCCAATACCTTTCTTCAATATCTAGAGCTTGATCCAACTGAGCTTCCATAAACCTGACTAAACTCCAAGAGACTGGAATTGAAGCCGAACAAACTCGTCTCAACTCTTCTCTACGAAACAAAATATTAGCTCTCAATTCTCTACGTTTAACACCATTCCAGGCATCTAAACGAGAACCACTGTCCCTAATATTCCTCAAAACTGAAGAAAGAGCTGTATAATTCTGATTAGGCTGCCAAATAGAGAACACAATATCAGAACATTCTTTCTCAAAAGTCCAGCATTCCTCAAAATAAAAACAGCGACTTCTTCGAGTACTACACCCAGAAAAACTGCTATTATTTTTGACTTGAAGCAACAGAGGTCTATGGTCAGACTTCCAAAAATCTAAATGATGAATAACAGAGTCTGGAAACAAAATTTGCCAATCGGAATTGCAAATACCCCTATCAAGACGTTCCATAATTAGAGAAGAACCATCACGTCTATTACTCCATGTAAAAGAAGGACCCACAAACCCCAAGTCATTCAATTCGCAATCTGCTATAGCTTCACGAAAATCAGATAATTTCTTCCAATTCTTCTTCACACCTCCAACCTTCTCAGAATCAAACTCAATCTCGTTAAAATCCCCTATGCACAACCAAGGAAGATCTGACAACTTCGAAAGGCGACGAAGAAGCTTCCAAGAATGAGACCGTTGAGAAGAATCATGATTACCATAAAATCCTATTAACCTCCATACCCATGTATTCCCTTGCCGAATTGCAACATCAATATGACCCACTGAGTAAGACAAAAGGTCCACAATAACTTTATCAGACCAGAATAAGCATAAGCCTCCAGAACTTCCCACACTATTGACTACTAATTTCCCAGAGAAACCTAATTTAACCCTCCACAATTCCAACTTCTGATGCTCACACTTAGTCTCTATCAAAAACATAATCTCTGGTTTCACCTCCATCTTGAAGGAACGCAGAGAATTGAACTCCCTCGAGCTACCAAGCCCTCGGGCGTTCCAAACAAAGACATTCATTGAATTCGGCGGGCCGATAAAGATCGGCCGGCCGATATAACCTTCTCATCCATAGAGTCTGAAACCCCCTTCTGAGTAACCAAAACTCCATAATCAACAAAGCATGCAAGACTAACTTCATCTCCTACTGCTCGACCACTGAACTGATTGTTATTGCTTCCAATCTCTAAAATTTGATCATCAACTTCACCTGAAACGGAAACTGGCTTCTCTTTTTTCGTCTTCTGATTTCGACTAACTTCTCCGACACAATCCTCTCTACTTCGTTTACCAGCTAGTGGAACAGAGTTGAAACTCAAATTCCCTTCGTTGAAATCCCTAGCTTTTCGCCTCCACAATTTCTTCCCCAAATATCCTCCAATCACCTTTCCTGAAGGCCCTATAGAAGAAGAACTATCAGAGACTAAAACCGGCCCAATCTCAGAGATGGTCTGACTCTCTTTAACAGGCCTCTTATTCTTCAAATGGGCTCTCTCAGATTTCAGAAGAGATACTTCACCCCATCCTTTAGTAAATGGGCCAAGCCGATCAGTAAAAGAAATACAAGCTGACTCCTTAGACAAAAAGTTACTGCCATCAATCTCCTTCTCTTGACCCGAAACAGGAATATCTACAGACTGACTGTCATCTCTTTTAATGGCATTAATGGCCAAAGAATTCCCATTAATGTTTTCTAAAATCTGGGAATCAACATTCAATGACTTTCCCCTTAATTCCCGCAGCTCGCTCCTTCCATTAATGGAATCATTAATGATGGCCGACTTCAAAGGCACAGTATTCTCAACAGACTTAAAAACTTCAATCATAGCAGAGTCTGCATAAACGTCTGCAATTAATTCAGAATCAGCAGTCACTTCTGTAAAGGTACCTTTATTATCCATAACATTCCCCTTAGTAAAAGAGGAAGTCTGAATTGGCACTCTTCTATCAGAGCCCACTTGGTAGGAACTAGTACTGTTAAGATTATAAGCTCCCTTCTGATTACTTAACCTCTGAAAACTAGAATTCCTCAAGTAACCAAAAGCTTTCATCCAAGCACCATACGACGCCTGATGTTGAACCTCCACCGAACAATCAACCTTTCCATGACCAATAATACCACAATTAAAATAGAAATTAGGGAGTCTTTCGTACCTTAGAAGCATAATCGTTTCTTCCCCGTTTCCCATAACATTAACTCGTAAGCATCTCTTCAAAGGTTTGGAAATGTCGAGACGAACACGAACTCGCAAGAACTTACTAGCACAATCTCCAGCTAATCCTCCGTCAACCTCCACAACTTTGCCAAGCATCTCACTTAAAAACCAGCCAATCTCTCTCGAAGTACAAAAAATAGGCACCTGAAAAATTTGGACCCAGAAATCACAAAGACTGAAATCTAATTCCTCAACAGAGCTGGTTCCACCAAACTCAGTTAACACAAGAAGATCATTATCAAAGGACCAAAGAGCCCCGGATAACACTCGACTCCTGTCTTCCAAATCTGAAAATTTGAACGAAAAAATGTTGCCAGTTAAAGAATCAATCTCGACATCCTCTTTAACACGCCAAATACGCCCTATTACTCTCATCAAAGCAGCACGATTCACCAATCTCTCAAAAATAATCTTCCCCACTAGACTCACAGACAATTTATGAATGGCTGCCCGCTTAAGGTTACTCTCTAACACCTGAACAGGACCTTCCCTATCTAACAACGATAATGAAGCACACAACCGAGAAATCTCAAGTGAATCCATAACTCAAATAAGATTAACCATACAAGAAACACAACAGACCCAACAAAGCAGAAACCAGACTAAACCACCCAACAAAACTAAGAAAACTGACAGAGCACAATTCACTTTTACCCAGCTTTCAGAGAAAACAGAGAAAAGACTTTTTTAATTAACTTGTTTGGCTAGCTAAGTACTGTCTTTTCATAATGTTAATTAGCTAGTAACCAGCTACTTCTTTAAGGCTCTATTTGGTAAGAGGGAGAGAAGGAGGGAGGGAGAGGGATGGGAAGCTCCAATCCATTGTTTGGTTGGAGAGACAAGTAAGAGAGTTTACTTTTGCTCACCCCCCTTGAAGGGAGGTGAGCATTACCCCCCTCCTAAAAATATGACATGTGTCCATGGAGGGGGTAAATTTGTTCAAACCCTTTTATATTTTTAGATAATTTTACCTTTTCATAGACACATGTCATGTGTTTGGAAGGAGATAATGCTTACCCTCCTTGAAGGGGGGTGAGCAAAAATGGATTTCAAGTGAGAGGAGAGGAGAAGAGGAGGGAGGGAGACTCTTTCCGGCCCATAAAAATCAACCCTCCTATTAATGTGGGGATGAGAAGAGGAGGGGTATAATGGGTGGAAAATGACAATATTACCCTCCAATTTTTTATTACACTCCAATTTATAAAAGGATAATATAGTAAATTTATAAATTATATATCAATCCATCCATTCAACTCTCTTTTCAAACCAAACAACATGAAGGACGGACGTTATCCTCTCCATCTCTTCTACTCTCTCTCCTTCTTAATTTATCCATTCATCCTACTCTATCTCCCTCCTACCAAAAATAGCGTTAGTGTTACAAAGCAAAACATTTGTAACATTACATAGCCTCTTTTGTTTTGTTTTGTTCTGCTTATTTATTTATTTTATATATATATATTTTTTCCGTGTGTAATCTTAAATTATCATATTTGATATAAAATATATCTAATTCGAGTTAGGATCTTTTTATTGACCTTATTTTTCACTTTTTCCTATTTTTTTTTCCTAGTGTAATTAAAACATTAACTTGTATGAGAGAGAAAAAAAGTGATCAAATCTTAACCACATATTTTTTGTTTTGCTTATGTGTCACTAGCTAGATTATAAAAAACCTAGGAAAAAAAAAAGTGAGGAGACAATCCTGATCTAGTTCATAAAATTAATAGTCAGATACGATAATACAAAATACAGCAAAATTCCCCTAAATTGACACGTGACACAGTACTATATCATGCATATTATATTCATATGGTAGCCGATGCATAATAAAGAAATTATAAATTGTAAAAAATTAAAACAAAAGAGAAAAATGAAAAATAGGAAACCGGAGGTTTCTTCACAAATGAAAGAAAGAGCATATATAAGTAGAGCTGTAGAAGTACCTGAGATTCCAATATCATAGCCAAAAATAACACCTCCCATGGCAGCAACCATACAAGATAACACCACAAATGGTGTCATCTTCCCACTGTGCTGTGACTGCCCACCTCCATTTGTCATCACCACCCCTACTGCCATAGCTTAATTAATTCACCTTCCTCCAACCTCACACACACAACATAAAGAGTGAGTGAGAGAGATTACAGAATTGCAGATAAGAGTTGATGATAAGAGACTTAAAAGAAGCCGTCTAAGTTGACTAGAAGAGAAGAGATCACTATCAAAAATATCAATCCTCAATATCATTCAAACTACAAGGTGATTATCTTGGTGGTCCAGGCTTGGGATGAAAATCTCAAGTCCTTGGTTTTACTCTTGGCAATTGCATTGTGGTCAGCCATCAGGGCTCTAGCTCAGCTAGTGGAAGAACGAGCTTGAAGCACGGGTAACTACCAAGTCAGCTGTTCGAATCCTACCCAGACGAAGGCGAGTTTTGATTTACCCCGCTTGCCACGGTGAGTCATGCAATTGAGGAGGACAGGTTGTTGGATGCTTGGACGAAGTCCGGAATTCTCGATACAAAAAAATAATAATAATAAATAAATAAATAAATAAACGAAGAAGATATTATTCAAAATACAATACTCAATTGGTATTGGTATCGATCGTTGGGGGTGTGAAGCCTCAATCGGATAGAGAAAAAGAAATAGCTGAATGAGGGAGAGAGCGTTTCACTATTATAAAGGTTAAAGAGTTAAAGACCGATAAAGTGTTTCACTATTATAAAGAGTTGAAGACCGATAACATAGATGTTTGCTGATACGGTGGATGTGTAAATTTTATTTATTTATTATTTATTATTATTTTTATTGTTTTGGATTTACATATTCCATAATCTGTATAAATATATATAAAACAATGTTGTCAATAATTTTTTTTAAAAGATTATATTGATATTTTTAAAATATAAAAAATATCGGAAATATTATATATATTCATGGTTGAAAGTTGGAATATTGAAGACGAGTACTCTCTTGGAATTTTATGGACTTTACTATCAGACACGTAAGTAATAATAAATTAATAACATTACAACATCAAGCTGGGCAACTTTGATTTTTTTTTTCTCACACTGAGTGTTGAAATTTTGAATACCAAAACGAGAGACCAGCGAAGACATTGAAAACTATTACTAAAAAAAATAAAAAAAATAAAAAAAAATATATATATTTTTTTAATCACCTGTAGTATCTTCATTATTGAAAGGAGAATCTTTTGTATGTTTTCCCCCAAAAAATATCTACTTATTTATTTGATTTGATTAATCAGCAATTTTATATCAAGAAAAATAATTGATGAAAATGAATGAGATATATTAAAAGAACCATGCGTGTCTGACCTTGCAACAATTAGTTGCTTGTACTATATGACAAATCAAGTGACTCCATTATAAACCATTCACACTCGTGTTATGTTGAGACCGTGAGTTCAAGTTACATCCGTTTCTTCATATTTGAAATTATTATTTTATTGAGAAAAAAAAGAGAAATCACATATAAAAAATTCAATAAATTGAAAAAAAATTCAAAAATTATATAACATTTTCTTTTAACAAATTATATCCAACCTATTTAAAGTTGGCTCGATGATAAGCTCTTCACACCAATATTATATTGAGATTGCTAGTTTAATTCATTCCACATCTTTAAATTTAAAATTTGTATATTAAAAAAAATCAATAATTAAAATTAAATATTTTTGTAAGGACAACTTACATTCAAATTAAATGTATCCCTATTAAAAAAAAACCGTTTATATATATATAACTTTAGATCTCCACCATTCATCGAGATGTGTGATGGAGATTCTTTATTAAAAATAATAATAATAAAAAATATACACAGTCAATCTAAAATTGTCTTAATCTTAAAAATTGACGGTGAAAATTTATTCAAAAGAAATTTTTTAAAAAGAAATTGAAAAAAAAAAAAAAAAGGGAGATGGATTGATCTCCACTGTCCATCTCAAGGCTTTGGACTGAAAGATAGCTACAGGCAGTAGCTGGATTTGGGCTTAAAAGTTTTTTTAAGAACTCGTGGGCTCCTTTGGAATACTGATTAATTAACAATGAGACAATTAAATGAAGTGACAAATAAAACACTGGACCAAATAGGGCTTGGTTCGGCCCATCTGTTTTTTGCTTTGATCATCACCTGTAGATAGACGTACCTGGTTAATGATAATGACGTACCTGGTTTGCAAAATACGGCCAAATATGAGCATATACACATTCAACGTTACGCCACCGAGGGCTGCACCGGCGAGGAAGGCTGCACCACCGGCCAATATGGACGGTTTTCGGCCGAATGCTTTCGTTTTTGTGTACACTTCTGGGAAGAATTTCTCCAAAAACGGCTCCATAGATGTCACTCCACCTTCACGAACATTAATAACTTTCCTTAGTCAATGATTTTTTTTTTTTATTTTTTTATAATTTTTTGTTACTATTAATATAACATTTTTAGTAGAGAGTTGAACAATTTTTATTATTTTCTTATTGGAGTAAAATAAATTAATATCAATTGTAAGTTTGTAACATTATCTAACTTCCATATCTCGAAGTTCTATTTTTTAATTAACCCGATCAAATAAATGAATTACTTTATAGTTTTTTTATTTTTGAAAAGAATTACTTTTTACTTGTCATCTGATTTAAATGTTTCATTTAAGTTCACACAAATCTGTTTCTCATTATCGTTGATTATATAATTATGTGTTTTTTAATTTTATTTATTTATTTATTTATTGAGAGATATCTACCCCACTCGGATCCACATATAGAAATCTTGCGAAATCTTGCCGAAACTTGCTAAGATTAAGCACTTATTACGCGGTCTGGATACTTTCCCGAAAGATATTCACTCTCACAACACTAGTGAAATATTGTCAAGACGTACCGAGATCAAGCACCATATGCACTATTCGGAATCTTGGATATCTATTGATATATAACTGAGAGATATTTACTCCCACAAAACTATATGGAGAGATATTGTTTATATTTATCTAGATTAAGCACTACATGTACAATCTAGATAACGTACTCATATAACATAAAGATATTTACTTCCACAACACTGGTGATAATTAATCGTAACTTATCCAAATCAAACACTACATACACAGTTCAGATATCTACTCTTACGACCGTGAGATATCTACTCCCTATAACAGTAAGGAAAAATCTCCCAAAACATGGGAGTGGATTGGATGATATAATTATATAAATAATGATCATATGAAACAGACGTACGTGGATCTACTAGATGCATGTTTCATGTTTGTACGATACTTCTTAAAGCTCCAATACAATGTCCCATTTATAACAATTGGCAAAAAGCCCTTGCAATTATCGCTAGGCCTGTGCATGTCATGGCCCCATGAGCATTACAATTCACAAGCACAATAGTGTTTTCGAATTAAATTTGCTACCATTGAAAAGGTTTTTATACTTTATCTAAGAAATATTATTTTTTAAAAGCATTTATTTTGTATTTTGTATTTTACATTTTATTCTACATTTTTTTTTAATTTTCAATAATTTATTATATTTAAATTTGTTATTTTAATAAATATTGTAAAAGTATTTTGTGTGTTTTCAAAAGGAACAGGCAATACAAACAACAGAAGAGAGCATTTTGTGTTCTAATTAATTACTACCAACAATATGGGTCTTCTTCACTCTTCATCGTTATTGCAAAATGTGTAAGGCGACTTTAAACAAAGAAATACACAAGAATTTCATGATTTAGCTAACATGTAATTAATACACTCTATAGAAAAATTAAAATAGCTGAAGCGCGCATAAGAAACAATTTAATTAACTAATTAAAACTAACAAAACTGAAGTTAAAGCAAAAGTAGAAATTAGAAAGAAAACTGGAGGTTTTTGTAGTACAGACCCGAGATTCCAATGTCATAGCCAAAAATAACTCCTCCCATGGCAGCCATCTTACAAGATAACACCACAGTAATTTGACTGCCCTCCTCCGCTCGTTATCGCCCCCTGCCACCATGGATAAACTTTCTTCCAATCAGCTCACACACTCAGCAGAGAATGTGAGAGAGAGTGAGAGAGAGAGAGTTCAAATTAAGTTGCTGATAAAGTTATAAAAATACAAGACTTAAAAGAAGCCGTCTCAGTTGACTGTCAATACGTATTATAAATAAAATATTGAGTTGGAGAAAAGATGATGATCAATACGTATCAAGATATTATAAATTTATAATTCAAAATAAAATATTTAATTTTTCTTTGGATTTTTGTACTAGCTTATTGTGGCTGTCTGCATGTGGGGTTGAAAGTTTCACATGGAAGATGAGAAGTTGGACTTCTATGGACTTTATAATCTGACACGTATAAAAATAATGTTACCAAATCAATCAGGTGCACTTCAATTTTTTTCTCACATGCATCACATGGGGTGTTGAATCTGGTATACTATAGTGCATATATGAGGACGAGGAGGTGTCATAATGTAATATGAGATTAATAAACTCATTATTCAATTATTTAAATTATTAGATACGAGATCATTATATAACGTAATGCTACAAAGTGGCATGGTCACTCTTTGTAACTTTCCTAGGTAGACACTGTTATATTGCAAGATTCAGATTCCGTTCACTTGAAACCAACAGAAAAGTATGGTCACAACTTTTAGTAATGTTTTTAGATAGACTCTATATTATTAGAGTCGATTCCATACACATAGGCTTATTGAGTAGTATACATAGTCGCTTTATGTATCGTTTCCAAGTGGGCTCTATAAAGTTATAGAGTCACTCTAAATGCAATATGTGTGTAACACAAATATTTTTGAAATTTGTAGAATGAAAAGGTACAACTTTGATTCAAATTTCTATCATAATTCTTGAAGCTTACCCTCTTCATCTCCAACTTCCCCTACAATTCTCTTCCAAAACCAATGCTCTCTCCACACTCTCTCCATCTGTTCAATCGGCACATTTTTGGTCTCCGGTAGAAGCAAATACACAAACGAAGTCATCACCACCACCCACCCCCCAAAGAAGAAAAAAATGCCGGCCTTGAAATGACAGAGCATCGCCAGAAAAGTCTGTGCAATAATGAAAGTAAACAGAAAACCAACCGCAACTGTGATGCTCTGCCCGGCAGACCGAATCTCCAGTGGAAAAATCTCGCTCGGAACAAGCCACCCTAGTGGTCCCCAAGACCACGCAAACCCAGCAACATAAACACATATCAGAACCAGAACAAAGTATGCATATCCTCTGCTGATTTCTCCATGATCACCTAACTTAGCTGCCATGATTCCTCCAACTAAGATTTGTGACAAAAACATCTGAATTCCCCCACATAAAAAAAGTGTTTTTCTACCGAGCTTGTCCACTACAAGCATTGATAAGAATGTTGAGAATGTACCCACAAAGCTGGTCAGAATCGCAGACAAGAGCGCTGCACTTTCGCCTAGACCCAGTGCTAAGAAGAGAACCGGAGCGTAAAATGAGATGACATTGATGCCTGTGACTTGCTGAAAAAATGGTATGGCTATTGCCATTACAAGTTGTGGCCTGTATTGTCTTTGAATAATTTTCTTAAATGGGTGTTTGATAGTTTTGGAGACGGCGCTTGCTTTGATGAGATCGTCAAGTTCCGGTTCAACATCATCGGTGCCTCGGACTTTTTGAAGCATCAGTTTGGCCTTTTGAGGGTCGTTTTTGCGCTGGATCAGGCTGTTGGGTGTTTCTGGCAGGAAAAGTGCGCCCAGTGTGAGCATTGAAGCTGGGACGGCAGCCATGGCTAGGGAGATTCTCCAACCCCAACCGCCTTTGATCTTTTCGGCCCCGTAGTTGATAAGGTTAGCTGACAGAACGCCGATGCCGACGCAGAGTTGGAAGCCAATGTTGATTGCTCCTCTGTGTCTTGGTGGTGCCATTTCTGAGAGATACAATGGGACTGCCTGCAAAGAAATTAAGTTAATAATTAAATTGGAGAATATTTTGTAACACTACAAACACTCCTAAGTATTTTCTACTAATTCTATTTTGCCCGAACATATAATTTTAAAAAAAAGGTATTTTAATGAGAGCTGATCATGTTAATTGAGATTCCACGTCCTTGTTTATTATTTATTATTTATTTATTTATTTTTCAATTGTGAGTGAAATATGTACTTTTATGAAAGCTCAAAAAATGAACAAACATTAACCATGTATTTTATTTATTTATTTATATTTAGTGTCATTGGATTAAGAAAAGTCTAGTAAAATATATATATATATATATACAATTAGAGAATCTTGGTCTGATTTTAGTATAAAGTATAATTATTTTTTTTCTAATAGATCGGAGAATCTCTAAATTTTAATTCTGAAAATTATGACAAAAACAAACCAATGAGTATTTTAAAAAAGAGTGGTGCTATTGGCACACCTATTACTGAACTATTTATACCTCACTTTTTAAATTATTTAGTATTCTTTTTTCCATTTATCAAATTACTTAACAAGACATAACATTTTTATTAAAAAAAAATAAGTTGTACAAAGTAAAACTAATAAAACCCCACTTTCCTTATCTCAAAACTCTAATGACATAAATTATTTCAAATCGCTGAATGTTTACTATTTTTGTTTATATATATTTTTTTCAGATCTCGATCTCATGTTTCCTATGTTTAGTATTTATTGATTTTATTGTTTCATATGTTTGTTTTGTTTTTCTTTTCAAATTCTAGATCCATGTTTGCTATTTTTTTCCTTTCGGTTTATTTTCTTTCAGATCTTCTAGCCTTCCAAGCATACTATGATTTGTATCAATTCATTTGTAGATTTTATTCCGGATCTTCCAAATAATGTTATTTACAAAAAAAAAAAAAAAAAAAAAAAAAAAAAAAAAACCGAAATCGTACCAAGAATTGCAACCAAGAAAACTTAATCTCTGACGAAATGAAACCGCACAAAACTCTAACTTAATCGCTCAAAAAAATCATTAGACGATTAATATCACACTCACAATCTACCACCAGCAATCCAATCGACCGCATGAATAAAAAAAAATCTCATCTAATAAGGATGTTTCACCATAAAATAAGAAGAAAAAACAAGTTCTATGAATGGATGTGAGAAAACTGTATGTAGTATAAAGATTAGAGATGAAGTATATTTTTATTTTTATTTTTTTAAAAAAAGATATAGAGTGTATTAAGTTTGAAAAATAAGTAAAAGAGTAATCCTTGAAATAAATCAAAAAAATTAATAAAGCTTTTAATTTTATATAATTATATCAAAATTTAAAAAAGTGGGGCATAAATAGTTCAATGGTGAGGATGTCAATAGCACCACTCTTTCAAAAAAAAAAAAAAAAAAAAAATTAAGTTCTTAAATTTTTATTATGTTTCTCCTCGAGATAAAGTAATTCATTAATGACGTACCTGGTTTGCAAAACCAACTCCAACTCCAAGCAAGATACGGCCAAATATGAGCATATACACATTCGATGCTGCGCCGCCAAGGGCTGCACCGGCGAGGAATGCTGCTCCACCGGCTAATATGGACGGTTTGCGGCCGAATGTTCTGGTCACTGACGACGCAAAGAAGGAAGCAACAAGGCCAGCAACGTAGAGAGAGGATGTGAAGGTGGTTAATAGTTGGCTATCAAATTTGCAGTAGTTGCTGATTTTGGTGTCATGTTTCATTTTCGTGTACACTTCTGGGAAGAATTTCTCCAAAAATGGCTCCATTGATGTCACTCCACCTTCAAAGTCATTGTAATAGATCATTATGATTTTTTATCGATAATGGATCCATAAGATAAATCATCTTTAGTTCCAGAAAATCACTACAATTATGGTCATTTTCAAGATTTTTACATAGAAAATGGCACATTACACAACCATATATTATTATCTTGTATTACATGTCGTTTTATGAATGAAATTCTCATTAAAAGAATAATGCGTGGGATGTGGATTGGGCCACCCGGGCACCCACCATAGACCTGATCTATTAATTAATTGTTGTCCCTAATTTTATATCTCTAGTTTATGCTTTTAGATGCATATTTTTATTTAAAATCTTCATCTCTAAGGGCATGTTTGGCGCGTAAGATTGGATTGAGATTGGACTATTTTAGTCCCAGTCCGGTGTTCGGCATCATTTCATATATGGGGTTACTAATCCCATAAGCAAATTTAGTCTCATGATTATGGGACTAAATAAACCCACAACCCACCCTCCACCCTAACTTTATTTGTCTAGAGATTATTTTCACCAACCCACGCCAACTCAATTGATCACCGGTTTCTCATCATCATTCAACAAACAAACCCAGATCTTTAAGACCATCACTGCCACCGCTGCCACCAAGCACCATCGCCACCGCCACCACCACCAAAAATTTAAACAAAAATTACAAACAAAAAAAATATACAAAACAAAAATGAAAAAAAAAAAAATTGAACCAAACCACCCAATTTTCACAAAACCCATCTTCATCAAAGAACATAGAACAGGTCGTGGAATAGAAAAAAGAAAAGAAAAAAGATATTAAAAAAAAAACACAAAGAACAGAGCAGATCGTGCGTTATCGGAGATGGCGCATCCTACCAAACCACTACAAAAATCATTTCCATGGCAGCCTTCATGTGTTTGGTTACCAAGAAAATAAAAGAAAATGAAAAGGAAAGAAGAGAGGACAGAAAGAGATGGAGAGAAAGAGAGGAGTGAAAACGAAGTAGAGAACAGAGGAGAGAAAGAGAGGAGTTTGATGAGTGAAGAAATTGAGTCAAGGGAGGAGAGAAAGTGAGTCTGGTAAGAGGAGAGAGGAAGAGAGTTAATGGAGGAGAGAAAGAGAGATGAAAATTAAAATAATGATTTTTCTCTTAAAAAAATTATTATATCTAATCCAATCCTATGCTTCACCCAAACAAAACGTGGTATTAATTCAGTCAAGTCTCATGTTTCTCCAAACATAGTATAGTATTAATTTAGTCAAATCCAGTTTAATCTAATCCTATCTAATCCCAGTCCCATCTTAATCCAATATAATCCAATGAAATAGTTCAATCTAATCTCGCGCACCAAACGGGTCCTAAAAGATATATGTTATGTTGTTATTTATCATATATTCAAAACATGTGAAAATATATAATAACTATCTCATATTTTATGTGGCTCCTCTTCATCTCTTTAATGTGAAAACATGTTATATACAAAATCACTATAATCATGGGGCTCCTCTTTTATGTGGAATTCAGAGCATATAAAATAACTATCTCATCAATCATCAACTTTTATTTTATTTATTTATTATTATTATTATTTTGAAACATTACAACTATTACGGTAAGACTGTTCGGATATCTACTCCGATAAACGGAAAAAAACTCCCCACATACAGTCACATGCTTCTAAAATACGTATGGTTAGATTCGAACCCTTACCAACAACGTAGAAGGGAAATGCTCAACAACTTGTGTTAGGAGGTGATGTGTATTTTATTATTATTTTAAAATAAAAAAATAACAATAAAGCTGTGGAGAGATTAAACAATACTTGCAGTGTTTAGATAATTATTTAATCAGTAAAGGGGAGAGGCCAGAGGGAGGTCATAATCACTCAACCAAGAATTGATCACATACGATATATATATATATATATATTCCTTTTAATTACATAGTAGCATATTTTAATTTCTAGGTTTTTTATTAGATTTTGAACAGTTTTTCTTTTATTAAAGTAGCTATACTTCTGATGAGAGAAATAAAATAGTTGGTTTCGAATGAGCATGCAATTAATTATTTGCAACCATCATGATAATTATCTAACACAGCTTCACATTATTTGAGAGAAATAAAACAAAAATAATTTGTCAATAAAAGATGTGCTAATTACTGCTTGTCGGCTTTGTCCTACCAAACAAAACAAATATAATGGGAGTGAAATGGACTGTCTTTTCATAACGTTAGCCAGTAACTGGCTACTTCTACAGTGTTACAAAACAAAACATTTGTAACATTTGTAATATCCTCTTTTGTTTAGTTTTATTTATTTATTTATTTATTATATATATATATATATATTTGTGTGTAATTTTAAATTATCACATTTGATACAAAACCGTATCCAATTCGAGTTAGGATCATCTCCTTGACCTTATTTTTTCCTAGTTTTTTTTTTTTTTTTTTTTCAAGTGTAATTAAAGCACCAACTTGTATGGGAGAGAAAAAAAATGATCAAATTTTAACCATGTATTTTTTATTATGCTTGGGTGTCACTAGTTAGATTATAAAAAGTCTAGGAAAAAAAAAAAGGTAAGGAGAGAATTCCGATCTGATTCGATGAGACACTATATCATGCATATTATATTCACATGGTAGTTGTTATATAAGAAATAAATTATAAATATGTCTAACAGAATTGAAATTAAAACAAAAGAGAAAAATGAAAAATAGAAAACTGGAGATTTCTTCACAAAAGAAAGAGCATACGTAGAGGTACCTGAGATTCCAATATCATAGCCAAAAATGACACCTCCCATGGCAGCAACCATACAAGATAACACCACAAATGGTGTCATCTTCCCACTGTACTGTGACTGCCCACCTCCATTCGTCATCACCACCCCTACCGCCATAGCTTAATTAATTCACCTTCTTCACCTTCCTTCAACCTCACACACACAAAAGTACACAACACAGAGAGTGAGAGAGAGTTATTACAGAGTTGCAGATAAGAGTTGACGATGATAAGAGACTTAAAAGAAGCCGTCTAAGTTGACTGGAAGAGAAGAAGATCACTATCAAAAATATCAGTCTTAGAGATATTATTCAAAAATACAGTACTCGATTGGTATTGGTACCGTTGGGGATGTGTGAAGCCTCAATCAGATAGAGACTTTGGGCTTTTTTTGCTTGACTATTTGTTTTCCTTGTTGTTTTTTTCTTTGCTTATATATTTATGGGGTATTATCATTAAAGTCCCTACTGTTTTATGAATTGTCACCTATTTAAACGTCTTTGTCATATTAGTCACTTTAGTCCCTTGTTTTTTCAAAATACATCATTTTAGTCCATTTGACCAAAAAACTAACGGTCAACTATAACAAAATATGTAAAAATACAATTTTACCCTTTATTGTTATTTTTAAATTTTTTCTTTTAGTCCCTCTAGTTTCAATAATAGCTGGTCAACCCCTAAAAAAAAATTAAAATGCCTCCATCAAGGATAGAACCTTCGACCTTAAGGTTAAAAGTCACAAGCTTCAACCAACTGAGCTACTCTAGCTTATTATTGAAGGTTTGTTGATTTAAATGTATATATAGTTATATAATTTGTTTAAACTAATTTAAATCTGTTTATATAATTTAAAATAAACTCATATTTAATAATAATATATAAAAAATATATTTATGAAAATGAAAAAGAAAATAACAAACCAAAAGGAAACCCAGAAAACCCAGAAAATCAAAGCCTGTAACTTTTTTTTTTCTTTCTTTTTTTGGATTTTTTTGTTTTCAAAAAATATATTATTTCAATTTGATAAAAAAATAAAAAAAAATAAAAAAAAATCCCATAAATTGAAAATTTCCTCTCCTTTTTTTTTTTCCTTCTTTTCCTTTTTGTTTTTTTTATTTTCTTTTTCATTCTTATAAATATGTTTTTATATATCATTATTATATATTATTTTATTTTAAATTATATAAATATGAGTTTATTATTATTATTATTATATATGAGTTTATTTTAAATTATGTTTTTATATATTATTATTATATATGATTTTTTCCCCTTTCAATTTATGGGCTTTGATTTTCTGGGTTATTTATTTATTTTTTTTATCAAATTGAAATAATATATTTTTTTGAAGAGAAAAAAAATCCAAAAAAAGAAAGAAAAAAAAATTACGGGCTTTGATTTTAAATTATATAAACATATTTAAATTTGTTTAAACAAATTATATAACTATATATACATTTAAATCAACAAACCTTCAATAATAAGCTAGAGTAGGTCAGTTGGTTAAAGTTTGTGACTTTTAACCTTAAGGTTGAAGGTTCGATCTTTGATGAAAGCGTTTTAATTTTTTCAGGGATTGACTAGCTATTATTGAAACTAGATGGACTAAAAGAAAAAAAATTAAAAAATTACAATAGAGGGTAAAACTGTATTTTTACACATTCTATTATAGTTGATCATTAGTTTTTTGGTCAAACGGACTAAAGTGATGTATTTTGAAAAAACAAGGGACTAAAGTGACTAATATGGCAAAGACGTTTAAATATGTGATAATTCATGAAAAAGTAGGGACTTTAGTGATAATACCCCTATATTTATATAGATACTGTCTAGGGGTTTTTCAGTAAATAATTTTCTGTGATGCTTAATCCAATTAAAAAAGAAAAGAAAACAAATAGCCGAATGAGGGAAAGTGTGTTTCACTATTGTAAACGCCGATAGTGGATGTTTGCTGGTGCGATCAATGAATGTAGGTTTATTTTCATTTTTTTTTATATGTAAGTATAACATGTATAAAAATTAAAAAAAATATATCGTCAATAATTTTTTTAAAAAAATTGTATTGATATTTTTTAAAAATATCGGAAATATTATTCATACTCATGGGTGAAAGTTGAATATTGAAGACAAGTACTTTCGGAATTTTATGGACTTTAAACATTACAAAATAAAGCTGGGCCACTTGGATTTTTTTTGTCGCACGGAGTGTTGAAATTTTGAATACCAAAACGAGGGATCAGCAAAGCCATTGAAAAGTATTACTCTTAAAAAAAAAAAAAAAAAAAAAAAAAAATTATCACTTGTAGTATCTTCATTATTGAAAGGAGAATCTTTTGTATATGTTTTCCCCAAAAAAATATCTACTTATTTATTTGAACGATTAATCAGCAATTTTACATGAAGAAAAACAATTGATGAAAATGAATAAGTGAGATAAGAACAATATTAAAAGAACCATGCGTGTCTGACCTTGCTTGTACTAGCATATGACAACTCCATTATAAACCATTCACACTCGTATTATATTAAAAAACCGTGAGTTCAAGTTGCATCCGTTTCTTTATATTTGAAATTATTATTTTATTGATAAAAAAAGAGAAATTATATTAAAAAAAAATTCAAAAATTATATAACATATTTTTTTAGCAAATTATATCCAATCTATCTGAAGTTGGCTCATTGATAAGCTCTTCAAACCAATATTATATTGATATTGCTAGTTCAATTCGTATCCACATCTTTAAATTTAAAATTTGTATATTTTAAAAAAAACAATAAATAGAAAAAAAAATTAAAATTAAATATTTTTTTAAGAACAAATTACATTCAAATTAAATGTTCCCTATTAAAAAAAAAAAAGTGTATTATATATATATATGGTGGTTCTCTAGTAAGAAAGTCCTGAAATTATAAGTTAAAGACGTCCAATCACAGACGTATATTCATATTAGATGTGAGTATTTGTTAATGTGGGGTTGTGAGCCCACTGTGAATGTAATTGGACGTTCTGAAATTATAAAATTAGGACGATTCTGATTAGAGAAGTATTGTATATATATATATATCTCTATGGTCCATCTAAAAGTATCTTCATCTTAAAAGTTGACGGAGAAATTTTTTAAAAAGAAATTGAAAAAAAAAAAAAAAAGAGTGCCCATAATAGCACCCCGTAAAACTGTTAGTACACCCTTTTCGTAATCACGCCTATCAAAATTTTTAAATTTTTTATAGTTTGTAAATAAACCCCACTTAATGCCAAGAATATCCTTTCTTTAATTATATCGTATTGTATTTTTATAAAGACACACCACATACATATATTATTATGTTTTTTAATCAACTTTATTATTATTTTAAAAATTTTGTTATTCTCTTTAATTCTTTTAATTCTATCACTATTATTTCAACAAAAATAAATAAATTTATATCACTGTTCTTTAAAAAACAAATATAATCCTGTTATTTCTCTTCCCTTACTTCTTTTCTCTTCCATGTTTTCTTTTGACAAAATAAAACTCCATTTTTCTTTATTTCTTTTTCTCTACCTTCGTGTCAAGCTGCTCTCCCCATTTCTTCTTAACTATTTTCTATCAACAAAATCACTCCAATTTGAGGTTTTTTCGGTTGAAGATCCATTTTCCATTTGTGAAAGTCGAATGGATACAAGGTTTATATCATGTATAAATTGATTTGGAAGTAGAAAAATGTTTATTTATTTATTTATTTATTTATTTTTAACATCAAACTTTAATGAAATTGAAGAATAACTAATATTGATAACAAAAAAAAAAAAAAGAAGAAGAAAAAAGGTCTAAAGCATGTTTGAAAGGAAAAAAAATAATACAAATATTATAGAGAAAACAATTTATAATGATTTTGTTCTTCTAATAAAAATAATTTAAAACTTGTTTTTTTACAATCAACTTTGAAAAATTTCGATTCATTCTCTAGTAGTCAATTTGTATTTCCTTAAAAGAAATTAAAAATATATTTAATATTATATTTTAAGAGATAATCTAGGGTTTAAGAAATGGAAAGAATTTTTAATGATATATGTTAATATCAAAATCAAATCATTAAAATGAATTTTTTTTTTCACAAAACATTAAAATTGGAAACTAATTAATAATTATCGGTGGGTATACTTATAAATTATTTAGTCTTATTGGTAATTTTACTAAAGGGTATTATTGGATTTAAAAAAACATACTAATTTTGAGTGTACATATAGTTTTTAGGGGGTGCAAATATCGTCACTAAAAAAATGGGAGAGATGGATCGATATCCACCATCCATCTCAAGGCTTTGGGCCGAAAGATAGCTACAGGCTGTAGCTGGATTTGGGCTTAAAAGTTTCTTTAACCACTCGTGGGCTCCTTCGGAATACTGATTAATTAACAATGAGACAATTAAATGAAGTGACAAATAAAACACTGGACCAAATAGGGCTTGGTTCGGCCCATCTGTTTTTTCATTGATCATCACATGTAGATAGACTTCACTTCTTAGGAAGATCTATCTTAAGCTCATAAAATATATATTTTATATGCTTCTTCGATTTTAAACAACATTTCAATATAAATTAATTATTATTATTAATATTTTAATTATATATATTCTTCATTAAAGCTACTTTTTACCATGCATGTCTTCTTCGTTAATATTTTAATTTGAAATGTCAAAATTTTCATGGAAATGTACCTTTACCTGCTTTGACTACCATTACACTTAACGACGTACTTCATAGTGCGATTCGTACCGGACCACCAATGTTATGTATTTACTGTAAAACGACCATTTTTCCCTTGCAACGTTAAGTACACTGTTAAGTCTAATGGTGGTCAAAGCAGTCAAAAGTACCTTTCTGTAATTAAAGTAAAAAGTTCGATCTAGCAGTAGTATAGGCAAACATGAGGGTGCTTTATTGCAATTTACCCTAATAAATATTATAGAAGTATTTTGTTTTTTTTTTTTTGGAAAAGAAAGAGAAACATTACACAATAGAAACAACCGGAAAAGGGTTGGGATCCAGCCATAAACGCTCCCTAACAGAGGAGAAGGCAATCGAAGCTAGGTTAAAGGCCAAGAAGTTCCCCTTCTTAGAGGTGGCTTGACACTTACAACAACATGCATCCAAAGAAAGAGCTTGAATGTCATTGACAATAAAATCAGTATCCCTTAGACAGGAACCAGGACTGGCTACAGAGGAAGAAAAGCTGGAGAACGAGTTTTCTGCAATCGCAATAGGAAGGCCATAAAACTTGGCAAGCATAAGCCCTCCGCGAAGAGCCAAAAGATGGCCAACCTCCCTTGAGAAAGAACCCACCATCCTGTTAGAACGTGCCACTAACACCTTCCCATTAGAGTCCCTAATAGTTGCTCCCACCCTAATACAATATGAGCTTCTACGAAATGCAGCACAAGAATTGAGCTTCAGCAACCATGGGGGAGGGGCAATCCAGTCAGTAGGGGTTCTGAAATTTGGAGTAGGGGGGAGGGGGAGAAAAAGAATGCAGAGAATTCTTAAACGCAGCCAAGAAATCAATAGCCCAAGCGACCACCCTCTCTAGCACATTAGCCTTGCCATTATTCACAAAGGAGTTTCTGTTCTCCCAAACCAACCAGGCCAGCATGCAAACCAGACTCAAATCCTCACTATTAAACCGAGAAGCCAGAGAGTGAAAGGCATCCTGAACCAGATGGTGATTAAGAACAAAACTGAGGTTACTGAGTTTTGTGCCTGACCAAGCTTTCCTCGCCTCTTTGCAGTCAAAAAGGGCATGAAACACAGATTCCACATGAGTACCACAGCATGGACAGCTAGGGTCAGTGACTATCTTCTTTTTCCAAAGGTTTTCCAGAGATGAGATGGCATTTGAGTACACACGCCAAATGAAAATTTTTACCTTTGGGGGAATATTGAGTCTCCAGAATGTTGAAAGTATTTTGTTGTTTTCAAAAGGAACAGACAATATATACAAACAACAGAAGAGAGTATTTTATCTTCCAATAATATGGGTCTTCTTCACGGATCAAGATCTCCTACCTATCTTTTTTTTGCTCATCTTTTAAGCATCCACTGACATGTGGCAAATAAACAAAAGAATGGCTGAGATCACTTTGTTTTATTTTTTTTCTCTCTTTCTCGTTAAACGACACCGTATTTTTCTTTCAAACAAAAAAAATTAACTCGTCTGTTCCCCATACCCTCCACAGCAATCTCTCTGTTCCCCACACCCTCCACGGCAATCGCACCGTCGTGACCCACCTCTCATCTGGCCGCCGCGAACAAGTTAACCCTCCTCTTATCTCGCTGGCGATTAGACCAAGAACCACCCCTCCGTCTTGCCACTAGCGATTAGGTTTTGCTCCACCGTATGTTTCTTTAAAACTGGATCAAAGATGGAAACAAAGTTCGATTTGCGGAGCTTCAACAAATCATTCATGATCTTCGCAGGAGAAAGTGTTTCACTCAAGCTCTTGAGGTTTGGGTTCTTTAAATTGAATTCTTTTAATGGTTTGTTTAGGTGCTCTGCAATTTTTTGTACTAGTTGGTTCCTGTTAATTGTTTTGTGTGTTTTAATAATTGATTACTTAAGCATCAACTTAGCTGAACATTAGTGTGTGGAAAGTTTCTGTACTTTAATTGATAATTTTGTTCGAATTAGTGTGTGGGCATCAGCATAGCAAATGTTACCGACTTCTCTAAACCACCCGAAAAGCTTTCTTATCCCCAGCAATTAGGTATGTGTCTATGTGTTTTTTCTTCTTTATTGGGAACATTTCATTCTTCATATTACTTAGAATTTAGTATTCTTACAATTTTTCTCACTTCTGGCATGTGGTACCCAGCGGTTACATGCACTGGAGTCCATCTGGTCACGGTACATCATTGTAATCACCTGGTAAGTTTGATTAGTAGATGAGATAGCTAATGGAATAATGATTTTATGGAAAACATTTGGAATGTGGATTTATTTTGTGATCCATTTTATCTTTAAGTCTTTAACATTCCAATTGTGCACGCTGATAGGGAACTAAAACAGATACGAAAATTAGCAAATTATTTTATTTCACTTTCTAGTTCCCTTTTTCTTGTTGTTAGATTCCTTTTCTCTGTTTCTCCTGACTCTGCCCTTTGGATGAGTTGGGGATACAAGTTTGGCTTCATATTAATTCTTGGTTGTCTTTCATTCTTCAATACAGAAAAACTGGAATCTATTTAGTGTAAACGTTCGTAATGAGAAAATTTTACAGATTTTCTTGCTGTAATGTTTGTGATGTTGTTACATGACTATCGTTTCCATCTCTACCTTGAGTTTCCGTTACACACATTGTTCGATTTAAGTTCAATTGTGGAAAATTTGTGTCCAACTGTTGATTGTCATTGTGATTGTAAAGCTTTTTTTTAATAAAACAAAAATTGATAGCTTGATGGCAAAGTACTAATTATTGGCTAATAAAATTTGAGTTCGATGTTGTGCCTTGTGAATGTGTAGATCACATCAAGAAGTACATGACATCTGCTCAGCACATTGCTGACTTTGAGAGGGCCATTGAAGAGATCAGACTCTACTTATTATAAAGAGGAGAGAAGGTAAATGCAAGCTCTTAGGAAGCATGGATGAAATCAAGCAAGGCACTAGGTCTTGAGCACACACTCGATCTCTTCAATGAAATCAAAAATAAAGGTGTTAAGTTCCTCTTTGTCTCTTCAAGAAGGGAAACTCTGTCAAGGATGATCATCAACAACTTTTATGTTTGATAAAAAAAAAAACTTTAGTCATGTATACAAAACAGCTGTAATGTTGCTTCGTACAACTTTGAATAAAATAATACTAAAAATCATTCCAATAAAGAAGAGCTATTTGAAGTCTGAGAATCTTGAAATGTATATGTGAAATTCTGCATATTTTGTTGAAGCAATGCTTGAAAATTTGGTTGTTGAGATTGCTCATAAGGAGTATTTGCCATTGTATTGGATGCACTACAACTTTGCAATTGTTGTTGGAACTGTGAAAGCACATGTGATAAATAATTATTAAGAAAAATAAGATGTAAATTTACTTAAATTCGAAGGAAATAAGATATTGAAAAATACTTACAGAATAAGGATTATAAACTGTTGATTGATATTGAATATCACCAACGTTAGGAGATACACCTGTAACAAAAACATATAATTAGTTGCTAACATTGAACATAAGTTGACATCCAAAACAGACAATCAGCCAAAAAAAAAAATATACTATTAACTATTTCTAATCAATAATAAATAAATAAATAACAGCAGACGGGCAACATCAGACCAAACAAACAGCAACATCAGACAACATCAGACCCACCAAACAAAAAGCAGCAAGCGCACAACAGAAAGGTGAAACAACACGAGAAAAAAGAGACACAGGGACCTCCAGAAGCACAGACAACATCAGACCCACCAAACAAACAGCAGCAAGCACCCAATACTATGCTGATGCCCCATTGAAAAGTTGGTGCCCAAAAGTGAACTACACAATGACATTGTTAATGTTAGCTTATGCACACATTAAGAATTGACAAAATGAAAACATATTTATCAACCTTGAACATCAATTTCTTTATCGGGTTTGACTTAATTTACGCAAAAAATACTCACTCTCTCTACATTACACACGATCAACCTACATCGACTAACAAACAATTCCCACCTCATTCTCACTATTTTGTGTCACTTCGAATTACTTGAACATGAAGTATTGTAAAGGTTTTAGCAATCAATTAATAATCAAATTTTCAACTATATAAGATTTTCAAATAATCAAATTCGAACAAAATTATCAATTAAAGTATAGAAATTTTCCACACACTGATGTTCAACTAAATTGATGCTTAAGTAATCAATTATTAAAACACACAAAACAATTAACAGGTACCAACAAGTAAAAAAAATTGCAGAGCACCTAAACAGACCATTAAAAGTTCAATTTAAAGAACCCAAACCTCAAGAGCTTCAGTGAAACGCTTTTGCCTGCGAAGATCATGAATGATTCGTTGAAGCTCCGCAAATCGAACTTGTTCGCGGCGGCCAGATGAGAGGTGGGTCACGACCGCGTGATTGTCGTAGAGGGTGTGGGGAACAGAGCAATTGCTGTGGAGGGTGTAAGGAGCAGACAAGGGTTCATTTTTTTGTTTGAAAGAAAAATACGTTGTCATTTAACGAGAAAGAGAGAAAAAAAAAAATAAAGCAAAGTGATCTCAGCCATTCTTTTGTTTATTTGCCACATGTCAGCGTATGCTTGAAAGATGAGCAAAAAAAAGATGGGTAGGGGATCTTGGTCCCTTCTTCACTCTTCATCATTATTGCAAAATGTGTAAGGCGACTTTAAACAAATAAATACACAAGAATTAACTAATAAAATTCATAATTGCACTCATTTTTCATGATTTAGCTAACATGTTATTAATACACTATATATATACACACATATATATATATATATGATGCATACATGTATAGAAAAATTAAAACTAACAAAACTGAACTTGAAGCAAAAGTAGAAATTAGAAAGAAAACTGGAGGTTTTTGCAGTACAGACCTGAGATTCCAATATCATAGCCAAAACTAACTCCTCCCATGGCAGCCATTGTACAAGACAACACCACAAACGGAGTCATCTTCCCAGTGTACTGTGACTGCCTGTTGGGGATAATCCTCTATAATAAATCGATGAACGCGGAATCGCCGTGCCTAATATATGCCCATAACTCATAGCAAATAATAACGTCAATAAGTAGAAAAATAGATGAGAGAGAATAAAACAATCACAACACAAGATATACGTGGAAAAACCAAAACGGGTAAAAAACCACGGGCCGTCAGGACGACAGAGAAAGTTCCACTATATGATAAATTGTTACAACCATATACTCCAGGATTCTCTCTCACACCTAACCCCAAACTCCACTCACAAGATCCTCACCAAGAACCCCACAATATCCCCTAGGTCTCCCCTAAATATCACCCACGGATCTCTAACTAGATCCACCGATATTCCCTTGGATCCCTCCTTGGATATTCCCATTGGGTCTCCCCGGATCTCACTCACACTCTCTCTGATGTTACATAATGTTCTTTTTGCTCCACAACCTTAAAACTAATAACATAAATATTAGGACTATTTATACTAGTTACAGGGAGTTTAAGATAAAAGGAAATCCTACTCCTAAACGTACAAGACTTACTTGTTCCACATAAATACTATTTCCTTTTATGACAAGTCTTCTTGTAGGGAGTAAATCCTTTTCCTTTAAGCACAAGAACTTCCAGAAACAAACTACTTCCTTTTTCGTTGAAGATTTCCCGTTTCACGTATGCTTATGATTGACTACGATTCGAGTCACGGTTGTACACCCGTTTCCTAAACCGTTACAAGTCACCTTAAATTATATCGCTCAGAAAACCGCGATCCATACGTTGAAACAAATTTGGCCGTTGTCACCACGACCGTTGCCGAAAACCACAGCGTTTCTTCACAGCCAATCAGCCATGACCGCTGCCCTACCGCTGCCCTACCGCTGCCAAAGCCACAGCGGTCAGGCAGCGGTTTGAGCTGTTGGTTCGTTTCTTCTGTTCTTCTTCCATCTTCAATTTTCAATCTCCCTAAAACACCACCATTCAACTTCCAAACGTATCCCACATCTCCAGGAAGCTCCACATCAGTTGAGTATTTGTTTGGTTCACATTGAGTTCGCTTAGGATTACAAGTCAAACCTAACAATTCTCCCATTTGACTTGAATTCTCAAGACCTTTGTCCATAGCCACAATTCTCATCACCGAGAATCACCATACCCCACCACAAGGTATAACCACTTAGGAATGAACCATCCTAAGATTTTTCTTCACACAATTTTTTTTTTTTTTTTTTTTTTTTTTTTTTTTTTGTGTTCGTTGTTCCGGCACCATGTCGAAATAACCTACTGAAATTATGGTGCAACTCCTCAAGTCAGATTTCCAGGGAGTTCGTCAGCCATCAACATCTTTGTCCACCATACACCTTGCATCACTTTCTGACTAATGCCTTGTGTACAATTATGGACCACTAGTAGCAACATATCCTTTTCCATGGCCAATGGGGAAAACTGCCAAAAGGATAAACATGTCCTTACATCACCCAACCCTGTGAAAGACCTTCTGTCCTTAAATCACATACCTGGTGAAAGACTGCTACTAGAAACTGGGAGTGCTTTGCCGGATAAGCCCCACACCAAACCATATAGTGATTTTTTTTTTTTTTTTTTTTTTTTTTTTTTTTTGTGATAGTCAATCAGCTCCTTGTGTAACCCAGATTGAATCTCTATGACTTGTACCTGTCACCACAAGCCAAACTTCTCCTCCATCAATATTCTTCTTTTCATCAAACCCTACCGAGTTCGAAACCGCCTTCAAGACGTATCTCTTTTGCTAAACCATACTAGGCAACCATGATAATCATTATCCCAATGCCACCAAGTCCTCCATATGATCTCCCATAAAGACTTGTTACCGCCATCGCCAAACCATATGGCTCTGATACCAATTGTTGAGGATAATCCTCTATAATAAATCGATGAACACGGAATCGCCGTGCCTAATATATGCCCATAACTCATAGCAAATAATAACGTCAATAAGTAGAAAAATAGATGAGAGAGAATAAAACAATCACAACACAAGATATACGTGGAAAAACCAAAACGGGTAAAAAACCACGGGCCGTCAGGACGATAGAGAAAGTTCCACTATATGATAAATTGTTACAACCATATACTCCAGGATTCTCTCTCACACTTAACCCCAAACTCCACTCACAAGATCCTCACCAAGAACCCCACAATATCCCCTAGGTCTCCCCTAAATATCACCCACAGATCTTTAACTAGATCCACCGATATTCCCTTGGATCCCTCCTTAGATATTCCTATTGGGTCTCCCCGGATCTCACTCACACTCTCTCTGATGTTACATGGTGTTCTTTTTGCTCCACAGCCTTAAAACTAATAACATAAATATTAGGACTATTTATACTAGTTATAGGGAGTTTAAGATAAAAGGAAATCCTACTCCTAAACGTACAAGACTTACTTGTTCCACATAAATACTATTTCCTTTTATGACAAGTCTTCTTGTAGGGAGTAAATCCTTTTCCTTCAAGCACAAGAACTTCCAGAAACAAACTACTTCCTTTTTCGCTGAAGATTTCCCGTTTCACATATGCTTATGATTGACTACGATTCGAGTCACGGTTGTACACCCGTTTCCTAAACCGTTACAAGTCACCTTAAATTATATCGCTCAGAAAACCGCGATCCATACGTTGAAACAAATCTGGCTGTTGTCACCACGACCGCTGCCGAAAACCACAGCGTTTCTTCACAGCCAATCAGCCATGACTGCTGCCCTACCGCTGCCAAAGCCACAGCGGTCAGGCAGCGGTTTGAGCTGTTGGTTTGTTTCTTCTATTCTTCTTCCATCTTCAATTTTCAATCTCCCTAAAACACCACCATTCAACTTCCAAACGTATCCCACATCTCCAGGAAGATCCACATCAGTTGAGTCTTTGTTTGGTTCACATTTAGTTCGCTTAGGAATACAAGTCAAAATCTAACACTGCCCTCCTCCGCTCATTATCGCTACCCCTGCCACCATGGATAAACTTTCTTCCAAGCTCACATACTCAGCGCAGAGAGAGAGAGAGAGAGAGAGAGAGAGAGAGAGAGAGAGAGAGAGAGAGAGAGAGAGAGAGAGTTCAAATTAAGTTGCTGATAAAGTTATAAAAATACAGCCGTCTCAGTTGACTTTGAGTTGGAGAGAAGATGATGATCAATACGTATCAAGATATCATGATCGGTGTTGAGATATCATTCGAAATAAAACATTTAATTTTTCTTTGGATTTTTGTACTAGCTTATTGTGGCTGTCTGTGGGGTTGAAAGTTGAACATGGAAGATGAGAAGTTGGACTTCTATGGACTTTATAATCTGACACGTATAAAAATAATGTTACCAAATCAATCGGGGGCCACATCAATTTCTTTCTCACGTCACATGCATCACACGGGGTGTTGAATCTGGTACTCTATAGTGCATATATGAGGACTGAGGAGGTGTCATAATATAATATGAGATAAATAAACTCATTATTCAATTATTTAAATTATCAAGTACAAGATCGTTATATAACGTAATGCTATAGTGGCATGGTCACTCTATGTGACGTTCTGAGGTAGGCACTGTAATATTGTAAGATTTAGATTCTGTTTACCTGAAGCCAACCGAATAGCATGGTCACAACTTTTAGTAATGTTTTTAGATAGACTCTATATTGTTACAGAGTCGATTCCATATACATGAGCATATTGAGTATCATGTATGGTCACTTTACGTAACGTTTCCAAGTGGGCTCTATAAAGTTATAGTCACACTAAAAGCAATATGTATGTAACACAAATATTTTTGAAATTTGTAGAATGAAAAGGTACACTTTGATACAGATTTCTATCCTAATTCTTGAAGCTTACTCTCTTCATCTCCAACTTCCTCTACAATTCTCTTCCAAAACCAATGCTCTCTCCACACTCTCTCCATCTGTTCAATCGGCACATTTTTGGTCTCCGGTAGAAGCAAATACACAAACGAAGTCATCACCACCACCCACCCTCCAAAGAAGAAGAAAATGCCGGCCTTGAAATGACAGAGCATCACCAGAAAAGTCTGTGCAATGATGAAAGTGAACAGAAAACAAACCGCAACCGTGATGCTCTGCCCAGCAGACCGAATCTCCAGTGGAAAAATCTCGCTCGGAACAAGCCACCCTAGTGGTCCCCATGACCACGCAAACCCAGCAACATAAACACATATCAGAACCAAAACAATGTATGCATAGCCTCTGCTGATTTCGCCATGATCATCCAATTTGGCTGCCATGATTCCTCCAACCAAAATTTGTGACCAAAACATCTGAATCCCCCCACTTAGAAAAAGTATTTTTCTGCCGATCTTGTCCACTACAAGCATTGATATGAATGTTGAGAATGTACCCACAAAGCTGGTCAGAATCGTAGACAATAGCGCTGTACTTTCTCCTAGTCCTAGTGCTAAGAAGAGAATCGGAGCATAGAATCCAATGACATTGATACCTGTGATTTGCTGAAAAAATGGTATGGCTATTGACATTACAAGTTGCGGCCTGTATTTTCTTTTTATAATTTTCTTAAATGGGTGTTCAATAGTTTTGGATATGGCGCTTGCTTTGATTAGATCATCAAGTTCTGGTTGAACATCATCGGTGCCTCGGACTTTTTGAAGCATCAGTTTGGCCTTTTGAGGGTCGTTTTTGCGCTGGATCAGGCTGTTGGGTGTTTCTGGCAGGAAAAGTGCGCCCAGTGTGAGCATTGAAGCCGGGACGGCAGCCATTGCCAGGGAGATTCTCCATCCCCAACCGCCCTCGATCTTTTCAGTCCCGTAGTTGATAAGGTTAGCTGATAAAACGCCGATGCCGACGCAGAGTTGGAAGCCAATGTTGATTGCTCCTCTGTGTCTGGGTGGTGCCATTTCTGAGAGATACAATGGGACTGCCTGCAAAGAAATTAAGTTAATAAATTGGAGAACTTTTTGTAACACTAAGCGCTAATTTGATATTACTTTTGAAAAGTTAAAATCAGTTTATTTTATAATTTTGATAAAAAATGATGTTTAGTAAAACTTTCAAAAGTGATTAATTGATAATCAGGTAAGTTTTGACATTGATTTTAAAAAAGTAGGTAAGGATTACTTTTTAAAAGTAATTATGAAATAATCTATTTCAACATTTAATAAATATTTTAAAATATCATTATTAACTTTTTTTTTTTTTTTTGAAAAGGAATTCATTAACGAAAGAAAAAGGTTACACAGAAACTGGACAATCGTCCAGAACCAAACTCTCCACACTAAGAGGACAATCCTCCAACCAAACGGACTCACCCTCGGAAGACAAAGCTAATTTTGCTAAAGCATGAGCAACATTATTAGCTAACCTAGGAACAAAACAAATAGACGAAACATTCACAACTCGGAGCAAGCAAAGAATGTCATTAATAACCACCCCCACATCAGCAAGAGGGACCTCCTTAGAGTTGATCATGTTAACAATCACAAGAGCATCAGAATCCAGAGAGATCGGCCTAAGACCCGAGCTAGCAACCAACCAAATTCCCTTAAGGATAGCCATAGCTTCAACAATATGAGGGTGAAGCAAGGCCTTAATATTTTGACAAAAAGAAGCCATAACCTTTCCTTGGAAATCTCGGATGACAACCCCAATTCCCGACTGGCAACCATTCTCGTCAACAGCTGCATCTGTGTTGATTTTGAAAGTTCCCTCATCAGGCGGCTTCCAACGTGGTCGCTCCTTTCTCGCCACCAGCTTGGGAGAAGTAAGACCCAAGACTCCACGATAATCTAGGAGGAAAGACCGGGCCCAGCTCATAATATCACCAACATCAGGAGCAACAGAGGCATGAACGAGCTGGTTTCTTCGATACCAGACTCGCCACCACACCACACAGAGGAGCTTAAAATCTCCAATGCTGAAACAAGACCTGCAGTAAAGGACGAACTCAAAGAAGGATCCTCTATCCAAACACACACCACTTCCAATCTTACCAAGCCAGCTTTCCTCCCTGACCACCCGCAGATAATCACAACTCCAGAGGGCATGAAAGGAAGTTTCCTCCTTCTTTTGACAGACCGGGCAGACCGTATCAAGATGGATGCCATGCTTCGCCAGATTCACCCGGGACGGAAACCAATTCTTGCAAGCCTTCCACATGAACATTAAGATCTTAAGAGGCAGATGGAGACGCCAAAAGAAACCCCACCACGACTTATCAGAACTGAGGCCAGAGATACTAGGATTTGAAGAAGAGGAAAATTCAGTCCAATATCCACTACGAACCGTATAGGAGCCAGACTTATGGAAATGCCATAATAAACTATCCTCAGCATTAAACCCACAGGGAGGCAGGCTCAAGATTGCTTCCGCTTCCACTGACCAAAACAGCTGCCTGATCAACTCAGAGTTCCATCCCCCCGACGGCAATTTTAAGAAATCAACAGTAGCTCTATCCTCTAAAACTCTCGGAGACTAAATCTGGAACGAAGAGAGACGAGGGATCCAACGATCTTCATAGATACGAATAGATTTACCGTTCCCCACCCTCCACCGAGTGCCTTTAACAATCAATTCCTTCCCCTACTCCAAACTCTTCCACAGAAAAGATCCCCCAGAGGTTCTTCCCGCCTCCAAAAAAGAAGAATCAGGATGATAGCAACCCTTGAGAACTCTAGCAACAAGAGAATTCGGAAACTGAATAAGTCTCCAACCTTGCTTGGCTAACAAGGCTTTATTAAAAATCCCCAAGTCACGGAACCCAAGACCCCCATCACACTTATTACGGCACAACTTCTCCCACGAGCAGCAGTGAATTTTCCGCTTCACCTCATGACTACCCCACCAAAATTTAGCGCTTAAACGATGCAACTCAGAAATTAAGGTCGTAGGCAAACGAAATAAGTTCATAGAGTACACCGGTAAGGCTTGGATAACAGCCTTAATAAGCACCCCACGACCCCCAAAAGAAAAAAACCGGTTATGCCAACTACTCAACCGTTTCCAAACCCTCATTTTTAAATCATCAAACATAACACGTTTGCTCCTATTAGCCAAACAGGGAAGACCTAAGTAACGGTCATGGCAGTCTACCAAATTCATACTCAACCGGCAAGCCAATCTCTCCTTTTCAGACACCGGAACGTTCTTACTAAAACACACCGCTGACTTGTTAAAATTTATGATCTGACCCGAAGCCTTCGAATAATCAGCCAACATCTTTGTAATACCATCACATTCCACCGATGAGGCTTCAGTAAAAAGTAGGCTATCATCAGCAAAAAACGGGTGGGAAATTCTAGGCCCACCACGGCTACAGGTAAAACCCGAATATCTTCCACTATCCACAGAACTAGAAATCAGACTAGATAGGCCCTCCGCACACAGAAGGAACAAGTACGGGGAAATGGTAAACCCCGAGACGGCTTAATAAAACCTGCCACCCTACCATTCAGAATAAAAGAATAAGACACCGAGGAAACGCAACCCATAATCTTAGAAATCCAGTTCTCCGAAAAACCCAATCTCCGCATCATTCCCTCTAAAAACCTCCACTCCACCCTATCATACGCTTTTGACATATCCAATTTAAGAGCCATGAAACCCTTTTTTCCAAGCACTTTATTCCGCAGGGCGTACATACATTCAAAACCCACCATAAAATTATCTGTAATAAGTCTCCCCGGAATGAAAGCGCTTTGGGTTTCACAAATAACACTATCGAGGACCAAACGGAATCTGTTCGCAAAAGCTTTGGCAATACACTTATAGACCACATTGCAAAGACTAATAGGACGTAAGTCGGACATATGTTCCACCTTTTTAACCTTTGGAATGAGGCAAAGAAGGGTATGATTAATTTTGTCAACCGGTTTCCCATCGTTCAAACATTCTAAACAAAGCACCGTAACATCTGCACCTACCACCTCCCAAAACTTTTGGTAAAAATCAACAGGAAAACCATCCTCTCCAGGTGCTTTAGAAGCCCTCATTTGAAACAGGGCCTTCTTGACATCATCAGCAGTAAACGGAGTATCAAGGAAATCCCTCAATTCAGCTGGAATCCTAGTACCCACACACTCCAAAATTCGGTCTAGCTGACCACAAGTGGGACGAGAGCTGTGGAAAAGAGTAGAGAAATATTGTTGCACAATGGCCTCCATATCTTCCTCATTATCTTTCCACACACCGTTATGGTTAAACAAGCCATAGAGATGATTTCTCTTCTTCCTAGATGAAGCCTTTGCATGGAAAAACCGTGTATTAGAATCTCCCTCTTTGAGCCAGCTGACGCGCGATCTCTGCCTCCAAAAGATCTCCTCCACATGCAATAAATCATCTAGCTCCTTCTCAAGCCTCCCCACCAAACCTATATCAACGCCACTACCAGCATTATTTAAGCGAGCCAGTTCCTTCTTTTTTAGAGCCACCTCCTTCTTCAACTGCCATCTGTGAGTCTTGTTCCAAACTTGAAGATTTTTTGCGCAGCTAACCAGGCCATTAGCCACCCTTTGCATCCCGTCATTACCCTGAACCTTCTGCCACAAATTTCGAATCAAGTTCGAGCATTCCTCATTACCAGCCCAACACAGCTCATAGTGAAACCGATTACCACTTTTGAAATTATTCATCCTAACCGCAAACTCAAGGAGAATAGGCCTGTGATCCGACTTCCAGTAATCCAAATGAGTAACCGAAAAACAGGGAAATAACTGTTGCCAACCTTCATTACTGACACAGCGATCCAAACGTTCATGAATAATTTGGGAGCCCCCCTACAATTATTCCAAGTAAATTGTGGTCCCAAAAAACCCAAGTCACGTAAACCACTATCTAACAAAGCAGAGCGAAAATTTTCCATTAAAACCTCCTGGCGACCAGATCCACCAGACTTCTCCGACAGGCACAGAACTTCATTAAAATCGCCACCCACAACCCATGGAAGCGAAGACAAATTGGCCAGTCGTCGCAAAAGAGTTCACCGATGTACCCTATGAGCCACATTAGGATTCCCATAAAACCCCGTGAGCCTCCACCTCTTATCCACCTGAGAAACTACCAAAGTATCTATATGGTACCGAGAATAGGACAAGAGAGTAATATCCACCTCATCTTTCCAAAACAGACATAAACCCCCACTATTACCAGAACGATCCACCACCAACTTTGCGCAAAAACCTAGTTTAACCCGTAACCTCTCCATATAACCATGATCACAAATTGTTTCAGACAAGAAAACAATATCAGGGCGATGGTCCCGCAATAAAGACTGCAGAACCCGGAACGCTCGGTCTCCCCCTAACCCCCGAGCATTCCAAAATAAGGTTTTCATTGTGACCGTCAAGCCGGGTCCATATCCCGACTCGCCGATATCTCAAAAAGATCTGAACCAGAACTTGTATCCACTTTTTGTTTTTTATCCACCGAATGAGCCTCCAAATCAGACACCCGCAAAACCCGTTTCTTGGGATCCTGAATGACATTATCCGGGCTCAGGATCCGAATCCCCACCTCCCTAGCCCTCCTTTTCCACTTTCCCTGTTTAGCCACCTGCCTCGTCCCAACACTAGAGTTCCCAATCCCAAAATCATTCGTTAATTCAGCACCCATATCAGTGAGCCCCACATCCTTATTTAAAACATGACCAAACCCCGGTCGAACTAAACCCCCCTTTGCACACGACACCGCCTCAGTCACAACCCCTGCATTACTTGCCATACTACCCTTTTTTTTATCATAAAAATCAACCTTTTCTTTCCCCTTTCCCTCTCTCTGAACTGGAACCTGCTCCGTCAATCCTAGAACACCAGTAACACCTCCATTATCCTTCACCGCCATCGCTACAACTGTTAAATTCATAATCTCATCCCTACCTTCATCGCCTGTCCTAGAAATCCCTTCAGCAGAAATCTGTTCATTTGCCACTCCCTTACGCTGGCCTTCAGAGTCACTAGAACCAGAACAATTACTACCTGACCGGTTTCTCCAATCCCCCTCACTACGATTCATACCCCTATTGGTAGTAGAAGAGCCTCCCCTACCTAAATTTCCATGAGTATTCCCTCGAAAACACTCAAAACCATTACTTCGATTCTGCCCTGGAGGATTAGATGCCCGAAGCCAAGCCCCATACTCAAAATCCTGACCATCGTTATTCTGAGTCACCAAAGTCCCTGCCGGACACTCCCTGTGGGAGTGACCCATGAAACCACACCGGAAGCAAAATTCCGGCAACTTCTCATAACGAAGCAACAGTATGGACTCCTTGCCATCTCCCGAAAGGTCCACCCGAAGGAATCTCTGTAGAGGTTTGGAGATATCAACAACAACCCGTAACTGCAAATATCTACCAAAACACTCGCCTGTCAATCCAACATCAATATCAACCAACTCACCAATCAAATTCCCCAAAAAACTACCCATCTCTTTAGTCATACAAATCAACGGAGCATTATGGACTTGAATCCAAAACTCCACCCTATTAAAAGGTATAGAATTGATATCCCCCACTCCATCTAACTTGTTCAGGACCAAAAGACAATTGTCAAAACTCCATGGTCCACCTGCTAGGATTCTAAGCCTGTCCCCCTGGTTCCGAAAGTAGAACAGGAAAATATTTTCTGAGACCACCTCAATGTCCAATTTCATCTGCCAGATTCTAGGTATTACTGCCCTGAACGCCTCCCTATTCACCTGTTTCGTAGACAATATTTTACCCACCAAACAGAGGTCTAACTTCTTCCCCGCTGATTCCTTAATATTGTCATTAACATTCCACAGTTTCTCTTCTTTACTAATCCGAGAGAAGGATTCACAAAGTCTAGCAATTTCCTCTGGATCCATAGAAGACAAAAACAGAAAACCAAACTGGATGCCCGAACGAGAAGAATCAAAAAACGGCCGACCAAAAAAAAAACTACCAAACTACTTCTAACACTAGGGTTTTAGGAGAAAAACCCTAGGAGAAGAAAAAAAAAATATCATTATTAACTTTATGAAATCATGTTAAAATCATTTATACATATTATTTCATATTAAAAATAAATATTCTACTTAAATATTGATTTAATATATATAATTAATGAAAAAAAATGAAATAAGGTTCTAAAATCTTCTCTATTTTAGTTATTTCAACTAATCACAGCACTTCCGTAATAAAATTACCAAACATATGTACACTGTTTTTAAGATATACAATAGTTTTAAAAGTACAATTAATCAAACATCTGTTGATTAAATTCACAGTTGATTATTTTTTTCAGCACAATTAACAGTGATCGTAAGAAAAGTTATAGCAATACCAAACTGGCTCTCAAAACACTCAAAGTATTTTCTACTAATTCTATTTTAGGCTAACATATAATTTTTTTTTTAAAAAGTATTTTAATGAGAGCTGATCAGGTTTTTGTGCTGGATTCCAATTGAGACCGATGTAAAATATAGATATTTTTTTTTGTTGTATACCAATGTTAATTGAGATTCCACATGAAAAAGGGGAGAATCATTTTAATTTTCAGGATTTTGGTGAGTTAAGATTTTCTCACATCCTTGTTTATTCTTATGATGAAAGCTCAAAAAACTAACAAATATTAACCTTGTATTTTTTTTTTTTATTATTTTTTTTATTATTTTTTTTAATGTTTAGTGTCATTGGATTAAGAAAAGTCTAGTTAAAAAAAAAATACAATTAGAGAATCTTGGTCCGATTTTAGTATAAAGTATATATATATATATTTATATTTTTCCTAATAGATCGGAGAATCTCTAAATTTTAATTTTGAAAATTAAGACAAAGACAAACCAATGAGTATTTTTTTTAAATAAATTAAGTTCTTATATTTTTATTATGGTTCTCCTAAAGATAAAAGTAATTCATTAATGACGTACCTGGTTTGCAAAACCAACCCCAACTCCAAGCAAGATACGGCCAAATATGAGCATATACACATTCAATGCTGCGCCGCCAAGGGCTGCACCGGCGAGGAATGCTGCTCCACCAGCTAATATGGACGGTTTGCGGCCGAATGCTCTAGTCACTGACGAGGCAAAGAAGGAAGCAACAAGGCCAGCAACGTAGAGAGAGGATGTGAAGGAGGTTAATATTTGGCTATCAAATTTGCAGTAGTTGCTGATTTTGGTGTCATGTTTCATTTTCGTGTACACTTCTGGGAAGAATTTCTTCAAAAATGGCTCCATTGATGTCACTCCACCTTCAACGTCATTGTAATAGATCGTTATGATTTTTTATCAATTTTTTATAAATAGCGGATCCGTAAGAAAAATCATCTTTAATTCCTCAAAATCACTACGGTTATTGTCATTTTCAAGACTTTTACATAGAAAATGGCATATTACATAACCATATATTATCTTGTATTAGTTGTCGTTTTATGATGAAATTCTTACAACAAATTAGTCTCACTACTAGGATTTTCTCATAAAAAGATAAATGTGCGGGTGGGATACAAAATACGATAATACAAAATACAGCAAATTTCCCCTGCAGGTGACACATCATGCATATTATATTCATATGGTAGCCGATGCATAAGAAAGAAATTATAAATATGTAACAAATTAAAACTAACACAACTTAAATTAAAACAAAAGAGAAAAATGAAAAATTGGAAACCGGAGGTTTCTTCACAAATGAAAGAAAGAGCATATAAAAGTAGAGGTACCTGAGATTCCAATATCATAGCCAAAAATAACACCTCCCATGGCAGCAACCGTACAAGATAACACCACAATTGGTGTCATCTTCCCACTATACTGTGACTGCCCACCTCCATTCGTCATCACCACACCTATCGCCATAGTTTAATTAATTCACCTTCCTCCAACCTCACACACACACACAACATAGAGAGTGAGTGAGAGAGATTACAGAATTGCAGATAAGAGTTGATGATAAGAGACTTAAAAGAAGCCGTCTAAGTTGACTAGAAGAGAATATGATCACTATCAAAAATATCATTAATCTTGAGATATTATTCAAACCACAAGGTGATTGCCTTGGTGGTCCAAGGCTTGGGATGAAAATCCCAAGTCCTTGGTTCTACTATTGGCAATTGCATTGTAGCCAGCCATCAGGGCTAGGACTAGCTTGGTGCACGGGTAACTATTAGGTCAGCTGTTCGAATCCTACTCAGGCGAAGGCGAATTCTGACTTACCGGCTTGCATCTTTGTGTAGCCGGGGGTGTAGGCCGGAATTTCCTATCTGTCCTACTCCACGATATAACATACATACCACAGGGAGTCATGCAGTTGGGGATGATAGGCTAATGGGTACCTAGATGAAGTCCGGGATTCTCGATAAAAAAAGAAAAGAAACGAGATATTATTCAAAATACAATACTCAATTGGTATTGGTACGTTGGGGATGTGAAGCCTCAATCAGATAGAGAAAAAAGAAATAGCTGAATGAGGGAGAGCGTTTCACTATTATAGTATTATAAAGGGTTAAAGACCGATAATAGATATTTGCTGATACGATATATGGATGTGTAATTTTTTTTTTATTTTTTTGTTTTGGATTTATATATTCCATAATCTGTATAAATATATATAAAACAATGTTGTCAATAATTTTTAAAAAATTATATTGATATTCTTAAAATATAAAAAATATCGGAAATATTATATATATGGGTGCGGATATTGATACCCATAAATATGATAATCACACCCATATTTATAAGTACATCCATGTCTAAAATTTAAAATTAAAACATTACTATAAACACCCATGTTAATGCCAATAGTACCCTTATTTAAATGAATTTTTTCATTTTAATATAATTTATTTATAAACCCTCTTAAATTATTTATACACCCAATTTTCATAAATGATAAATTCTTAAGTTCATTTAACTATACATTTTGGTTTCGATAATATTATTGTTTACAAGGAATCCAAATACGAAAACGGAATCGTGGATTGATAACTAGTTGGAAGACTATTACAAATATGAAACATCTCATGAACACAAAGCAAATCCCTACATTCGATAAATGTTTCGAAGAGAAGAGACAATTTCCTTTCCTCATTGAACCATTGTTCTTGCACCTATATATATATGTGTGTGTGTGTGTGTTTGTATATATATATATATGTATATTTGCAATATGTACTGTACACACTGCAAAAATATAAGCATGAAATACTTTTGAATTGCACAAAATCACAAGCCATCATGGGGATGGGCACAAAATCACAAAATCACAAGCATTTTTTTTTTTTTTTTTTCATGGCAACTGTTTTGTTTTCGCTGCTGCCTGTTTTTTGTTTCTTTTTTCTTCTGCGGGGCTGTCTTCCCCTGCTGTGTTGTGTTTTGCTCTTTTTGGCTTGCTCGGGCCTTTTGTTCCCTTGGTTTCCTTCTCAATAAAACTTTCTGCTGTTCAAAAAAAAAAAAAAAAAAACTGTTATTAATTTTTTGAGAAAAAAAAATGAAAGGCTGAGGTGAGAAAAATATAACATACAGAAATCAGGGGTGTGTTAAGTTTGGAAATTAGGGTTTTGATTTTTTTGTTTTTTGTTTTTTTTTTAATAAAGTGATATGGTTGAAAATATGGGTGTGATTGGGTGTACATAATATTTGGTTTATTTTTAATTAAACTAATTTGTCCTTATTAGTAAATTTCTATTAGGATATTTTTGTAATTAAAATTTTTATTAAAATATAGGTTTGCTTATCATATTTATGTGTGTCAATAGCGGACCCTATATATATTCATGGTTGAAAGTTGGAATATCGAAGACGAGTACTCTTTTGGAATTTTATGGACTTTACTATCAGACAAGTAAGTAATAATAAATTAATAACATTACAAAATCCAAACGAGAGATCAGCCATTGAAAAGTACTGTATTACTAAAAAAAAATAATATTTAATCACTTGTAGCATCTTCATTATTGAAAGGAGAATCTTTTGTATATGTTTTACCCCAAAAAATATCTATTTATTTATATGAAGAAAAAGTGAGATAAGAAATATAAGAACAATATTAAAAGAACCATGCGTGTCTGACCTTTCAACAATTAGTTGCGTTGCGTGTACTAGCACATGACAAATGAAGAGACTCCATTATAAACCATTCACACACGTATTATATTGAGACCGTGAGTTTTAAGTTGCATCCGTTTCTTCATATTTGAAATTATTATTTTATTGAAAAAAAAAAGAGAAATTATATTTAAAAAAAATCAATAAATAGAAAAAAATAATTCAAAAATTATATAACATATATTTTTTTACAAATTATATACAATCTATCTGAAGTTGGCTCATTGATAAGCTCTTCAAACCAATATTATATTGGGATTGCTAGTTCAATTCGTATCTACGTCTTCAAATTTAAAATTTATATATTAAAAAAAAATCTAAATAGAAAAAAAATTTTAAATTAAATATTTTTCTAAGAACAAATTACATTCAAATTAAATGTATACCTATTAAAAAAACCGTTTATTATATATATGAGTAATGCTACATTGCCCAAATTTGGTGTCCAAATCTGGTGCCCAAATGATGTGGCAACAATGTAGACCATTCAATTAAATCATGCAAATATATATATATATATATATATCCACGGTCCATCTAAAAGCATCTTCATCTTAAAAATAGACAGTGAAAATTTTGAAAAAGAAATTGGAAAAGGAAAGGGAGATGGATCGATATCCACCATCCATCTCAAGGCTTTGGGCCGAAAGATAGCTACTGGCTGTAGCTGGATTTGGGCTTAAAGTTTCTTTAAGCACTCGTGGGCTCCTTTGGAATACTGATTAATTCACAATGAGACAATTAAAGGAAGTGACAAATAAAACACTGGACCAATGATGTTCAACATTTTATAATAATATTATTATTATTATTATTTTAATTATACATATTCTTCATTAAAGCTACTTTTTTTATTTTTTTATTTTTTTATTTTTTATTTTTGATGCAGCTTAAAGCTACTTTTTACCATGCATGTCTTCTCTGTTAATATTTTAATTTGAAATGTCAAAATTTTCGTGGAGATGATGTAGTAGTACGTCGTCCAATCGATAATAGTAGTAAAAAGTTCATGAAATGACAAAATACAAAATAAACTACTATGTATATAATCCATATATATTAAATATAAAATTTTGAAGATCTTAAACTAGTTTTAGTTGCGTTAACAGTTAAGTTCATATAATCTATATCTAATATCTATATTTTTCTATCATATATGTATGGATTTATTTTTGATAATTTCAATGTTTTAGTAATTATAGTTCTTTATTAATTATATTTAGTTGTATTATAAATTTGAAATGAAAGCACATATAAATATACACATGTTATCATTATATATGATATATAGTGGGAGCATTCTAGTAGAGGGAATTTAATTAGGTGAAAATTTTGAAAATTTTACGCGGGACGGTTTCACCGTAAGACTTTTATATATTCAAAAAACGATACGTAAATTGACAATAATATATTATCTTGTGTTACGAGTCCTTTTCTGAATGAAAATCTCACGACGAAATTAACCGTCACACTAAAGATTTTGTCATCGAATGTGAGATGCCGATTAGACCAGACCACCCTAGACCCACTATATTAATTTATTTTCCCTTAATTTTAACTCTCTTGTGCTTTTACTAGCATACTTCTCTTTAAAATCTTCACCACTAGCTAGCAGATACATATGTTGTTTATATATTCAAAACTTGTGACTTGTGAGATGTTAATATACAACTAGCATCTACAATTATAGTTATAGGGCTACTTTTTATTTATTTATTTATTTTTATGTGGAATTCTGAGCATATATAAAAACTAGCTCATCAACTTTTATGGTTACATGACCCTAAAATAAAATTTGTATATTAAAATGGTAAGAGTTCAATTAATAAACTACAATTCTTCCCTTGTTAATTAATTTAGAGCAGTTGTTCTTTGACTTCTTTCACAAGCCCAACTGCTCGTGTGACTGAAGCAACTAAACAGAAAAAAAGATACAAGAAACTCTTGAGAGATATGATGCCTTTATTCATGCAAGAAACTCTCACCAAACTTCAAAGTCTAGATTCTAAGTGCGATTACTTGGGCATTCTATATATATATATATATATATATAATATATATATATAAAAGTTAATGCAAACCTCAGTTACAATCATGTCCATCGCGAACATTCACACCCTAAACCATCAACAATCCTATAAAAATTGATAGTGATCCGCCTTGCCGATCCTTAAAATTAAGAAGAGGCAAAACCCCAGGTGATCTTGGTGGTTGGTGCATGGATATCACCTGCATCTTAGACTGCAGCAGCCACCTACGATTGTGGCCTCCATGTTTAACTGCAACAGCCATATGTGACGGTGGACTCCATTGTGTTTATGGAGGCCACCTGTAGGCGGTCATGGTTCGTGCTTGGAGGCCTGCAAGTGACCTCCACTTTTGCTATGTTTTTTTTAAAGAACAATAAACGTGAAGGGGGTGTTAGTGTGGAAAGCAAACATTTCCATTTAGGTGTCTTAACTTCAAACCTTAAGGGGGTTTTTGTAATATTCCCTGTAAAGTATGATTATTTATGAATAATGCATAAATTCAAAAGAAACTGCAAAATCACATGTAATTAATTTAATTAATCAACAAAATATATGATAGATTCGGTGGGTGAGATTTCATTCTCATTTACATGCAAATATCCAAAAACTCAACCATCAAGGCATCAATACACTTAATTACGGTAGAAAACTGAATAAATTATCAGCTGAAAATTAAATCAGGGCCGTCCAATCAATAAAATCATACAACGAATCGCGGCAATCTCGAGGAATTAACGATCAAATAACCACCATCAACGGCAGTATCCAAGGAGAAGTGTATTTTTCAAAGGATCGAATACAAAAAAGTTTCCAATCGGAGACCCCACTTCAACCGACAAGGCTTTTCTCTAGTGGATTTATTAACGATCGAATAAGATGACTTCATTGAAACCTTGCATGTTTTAGTCATCAATCAACAATACTTTATGCTATAAATAAATTTTGGAAAAAAAAGCAGAAAAATTCTAATTTTAAATGATTGTATTGCCATTAATCATGTATATAAAATCCGTATTGGATGGTTCAAAAATAAAGCTGTTTGATTGGTATACAGAGTGTACAAGCACTCAAATTTATTTGATACACATCCTTATAGAGGCGAAACCACCTTCAAAAATTCAGGAGACCAATTTAAAAACAATTGAAATTTTAATTGGAAAATGTAGATAACAAAATAAATTAGGGTAAAATTTAAATATAACTACAAAAATGTATATATATTGTGGTTCATTGCTTAGTATGATGTTCTGACTCTCATTTCATCCCCAATCTTATATTTGAGTAATTGAGTCTATGCATTTAATGGCCGCTACTAGTACAATGTATCATTTTCTTTCATTCTGATTTGTTGAAAAGACAAAAATCTGTTTTTTAATATGTGAACAGTACTGATTTGATAATATATATAGTAACTTTTTAGTAATGAATATCTTACTTAATTTCAGTAAGGACTTTAATGAAATCAGATAGATTTTTAATGAATTTTTGTCTGAATTTTTTTTTTTTTATAAATGATAAGTTTAATGAAATCTATCTACGAATAAAATTTGGGAATTTTTCAAGCACCAGAACTATATATCCAGATTTTTTTTTTTTTTTTTTTTTTAAATGTGAAAGCATTGGAAAAATGAGAGAAATATAAGAAAATTCAAAAAAATAATTCTAGTACATGAAAAATTCTGAATTTTATTTATAAGTATATTTCAATAAACTTATCATCCACAAAAAAAATTCAGATCAAAATTCATAAAAATAAATGTGATTTCATCAAGGTTCTTTCCGAAATTAAACTTGAAATTATATATATATATATATACAGTCCACGTTCTCATGTGGACATTCTGATATATATACAGTCCCGTTCATGATGATATTGAATGTGAGCCACTAGTTTTGACTGGTATATACACATTTGAGTCAAAGCAAGTAAAACTTGTGACTCACAGGACGTTCTGATATAACTTCATGAGAATATTGAATGTGGGCCACTAGTTTTGACAAGTGCATACACACTTGAGTCAAAGCATGTAAAACTAGTGGCTCACATTCAATATCCTCATAAAGTTATATTAGGACGTCCTCATTTGAAAAAATATATATATATATATACAATTTTTCTATTGTCAGTTCGTCCTGATGAAAATATATCAGGACGAAGGATATGGACTATTAGATTTACATTTTTTGATTCAAAGTGTATGCACTTGTTAAAATTTCTCCATAATCTATGATCCACATTTTTCGTCCATATATATTTTATGTCAGAACGAACTAACAATAGAAAAACTATATATATATATAGATATATATAATTATATGAATTTTTATTTACCTAAATTATATAGGTGTTGATGAAATTCAATCCTGATTATACGCATTTAGAAGCCATCCAAATTCCAAATCATAATATTAAAATGGGATTTGAAAGAAGATATTACCAAAAATATGTTAGGTGGGATGCCATCAGGATTTAATATAGGCTAAAATGTCGTTTGATTACAATTGCAATAGTATTGTTGTTGAGAGCCAAATTAAGAACTTTAATCATCACTTGATCGAGTTGTGAAAAAGGTTGTATGTATTATTGTTAGTATTATTATTACTATTGTTTGAATGATGACTGTGCATGCACTAGTTTTATTTATTTTTTTAAATTGGCTAATTAATTCTAACATCGAATGATCAAGGGTTTTTAGTCGAGATTAAACACTACATATTTGGTTCAAATATTTATTCTTATTTTGGTTCCCTTGCGTGTGGCCCTGTCTTTGCTCGGCGACAGTGGTTTTTCGGCCTCTGTCGTGGTTTTTGTCTCTGTGGGGTTTCTTTGGCCTCTTGAATAAATTTTAGCTTTTCAAAAAAAAAATATTTATTCTTATTGTTGGGAGATATCTACTCACAAAATACCGAAGAAAAGACTGTTCATACATCTTTATAAAATGCGCATAATAATTAGACTTGAATTGTTCACCACTAACATTGAGAGGAAGGTGCACACCACCTGGTCTAAGATGAAATATGTGGCTTTGCATTTAATAGTTGTAGGCAAACAATTGTACTAAAATATATCAATAATACTAAACATCCCTACTTGGTGAAATGTTTTCTTAATTCAAATGTTGATATGTGACAATTAAATTAATATGCACACATGTCAGTTGAATTAAAGTGACATCTCACGAATCGAAATTTAAAATGAAATACAAGTCAGAATTTCTAGTATTTTTTTTTTTTTTGAAGTAATACAAAATTGCTAGTATTATTGAAAGTGTATATATACAGTAAATTATGACTCATTCTTCAAACTTATTATATTAATCTGTATTGCATAATTTTCTTGATCGTTTACTTTTTCTATATATGGTGCTAAATTAGTCTAATTAAGAGGCTAACATCACAAGGTAATTATTAAAAGAAAACAAATCACAATTGCATGGATTGATAGTGACAACGCACATGCATATTGTTATATAAATACCAGCAATATTTTCCGATTAATAATCACAAGCTAAGTAGCTAATCAAAACCAGTTATAGTCAGTATCCAGTAATCAAGTTTGTTTATAAGTGACTGGTAGTACTGGTGAGAGCTAGCAAGAAGCTATGGCTAATTATGGGTCATCTCTTCTCTATTTCCTAGCTTTCTTTTGCTACTTCTTAGAGCTGTGTTCTTGCTTCTACCCCAAATTGTCGGCCATTGGAACTCATTGGTCGACCGCCGGAGCCACCTGGTATGGCAACCCCGATGGTGCAGGAAGTGATGGTAATGTGTATTTATATATGTACATACATATATACATCGTATTGTTATTTATACGTACATGGAGAGAGAAAAGAAGATATTTAATTTAATGAATGATTTTTAATATTGTATATATTTATACATGCAGGAGGATCTTGTGGGTATGGAAATGTTGTATCACAGCAACCTTTCTCTTCTCTGGTAACTGCAATAGGCCCAAGTCTTTACAAATCAGGCAAGGAATGTGGTGCCTGTTATCAGGTAATATATTATTATTTTTAAGTATTACAATAATTTCTAATGTAAAATGTTTTAGGGGTTTACTGAGACATGCCAAGCTCAAATGTTACTAGTGCGACCCAGATATCTACTCTTATAACGGGAGATATTTATTCTCACAACATCGGGAAGAAAAGTCTTAACACATATTTGTAAAATGTGTATGGTGAGACTCGAATCCCTCACCACTAACGTGGAATGAGAGGTTCACTACCACAGATGCCAAGTTTAGATATTAAATAATCGAAAATTTAAAATATTTTCAACATGCAAACTGATCATAAGTCACGACATGTTCACTAGTTAATTGTTAGCAATTTTGTTTTTTGGTGCTTAGACAATTGTTAATTATAATTATGTAACGTCAAGCTTTTTGTCCAATTTTTGATTAATTAGGTGAAATGTACCAAACACCCTTCATGTTCTGGTAAAGCAGTGAGGGTGGTCATTACAGACTTCTGTCCTGGAGGTGCTTGTGTCACAGACTCTGCACATTTCGACCTCAGTGGAACTGCATTCGGCGCCATGGCCCTTCCCGGTCAAGGCAAAAAACTCCGGGATGCCGGAATCTTGGAAGTTCGATATGCACGGTAATTAAACTTTACTAATCAAATTAAGTTTATATAATCATACTATAAACTTCACAAAACAACACTAGACAAAACAAGAGAAACTCTACAAAAAGTTAATTTATTGTAAAAAAACATTTTAAAAAGTATTTTTCAAAGATGCCAATTTTTTTTTTAATCTATTTCAGTCAAACAAATAGATATAAAAGCATTTTTGGTTATTTGACAAGAGTGTAATCTTTTTTTTAAAAAAAAAAGGCAATCAGACAAGACTACAAGAGTGTGATTACAAGAGTGTAATCACTCCTTAACATACTCAACAATTCTGACTTATATAATAAAGTTAAATAATAATTAATTAAATAACAAGACTGATTAACTTGTCTCCATTGTCAACTTTTGCTTTTGAAATCCAGGGTTGCCTGTGACTACTCTGGAAAAACCCTAGCATTCCATGTTGACCAGGGATCGAACTCGAACTATTTCGCCATGGTTGTTGAATTTGAAGAGGGAGATGGAGATCTTGCCGGCGTTGATCTGAAGGAGGAATCGGCTACCGCCAGGTCCGGAAACTGGCGAGCCATGACACAATCATGGGGTGCAGTCTGGAAGCTTGATGCTGGCTCAGAACTACACCCGCCATTTTCAATCAGGTTGACTTCACAATATTCAGGCCAAACTCTGGTGGCCAAAAATGTCATTCCTCAAGGATGGAAGCCTGGAGCCTCTTATAGGTCTCTGGTTAATTACTAATTATGAAATGATAAAATAGACCAGAAAAAGACCCCTAAATGTATAGCGCCCACTTATTGTAAAGTTGAGGTGCAAGTGTGAACAAGTGATTGTGATTTTAAGTTTTTTTTTTTTTAGCTCGTGTGTGGTTTTGTAATTGAAGTATTGGATTAAAAAAAAAAAGTGGTTTTACTGTGTAATCACGGTTGTTAATTTGTGTCCTTTTGTTGGTAAATTGGTTTTGGATTGTGTTGATGAGTCAAAAAGTATCAAAATATTTAGTCTAACCCAGACAAAATATATTTAATTAAGAGAATAATCATTCCTCCCCTGTAATTTGCGTTATTCTCCACTTTCCCCCCTCTTGTTATAACATTGGCAGAAATCCCACCTCTAAATTGAATTTTTCTCCATTCTCCCCCTCCAGTCACTGTTTCCGTTGAAATGGTGATGTCACACTCTTTCAGAGGTTAAAAGACTACAAAGCCCTTGGATTTTTTATTTTATTTTTAAAAACTAATGTAACCATTAATCAAGAAGAAAAAAAATACAACTTAAACTAACATTTTGCTAGGTTTCTTCCCTTTTGGAGGAGAAGATTAGAGAGGCGAGATCGACAATGCTCTTAGATTCATGAGGTTAATTTTCAATACATTTACAAAAAAATAAAAAACCAACCATAATCAAAAATCCGGTAGAATAAAAACTTTTCTATAATTAGAAAAAATCAAGTCAGTTTTGATTTTTTTTTTCTTTCTATTAACCAAAATCAAAACCCAGGGAGACCTCACACATCTATTCGAGGCTTTCCATTCCACCTGGGAGACCTCTCTCATTCATGCGAGGTGTAAGCCGTGTTCAATCTCGACCTAACTAATCATACTCTCGAGTCAGCCTCACCTAAGGTCACCTCACAATTTTGGTTGACGGAATATTTGTCATCAACAATAAGAAATAATTTTTAAGTTTCATCAAGCTAAAAGATTCTAATAAGATCAAAGAGTCAACAGAGAAGGATCCAAATTAGTGTGATTGAGAGTAATTATAGATGATTGACAAATCAATGTAGAATAATTACAGATATTGTGTAATTGAGTAATTATAGATGATCGACAAATCAGTGTAAATCAACCCTAAATGGGCTCCCATATTGTACTATATATAGGACTATGAATCAATGAGAAACTCAAGAAAAACATTTACCTTCAATCTTATATTTCTTCATGGTATCAAAGCCAAGGGCTCACAAAAGAAATAGAAATTTCTTGTTTATTTTTTCAAGCAAATGGCGACCACCAGTTCTTCCTCTTCCTCTCATTTTTCCTCATCTGTACCAAGCATTATGAATTCCCTCATCATCTGATTACTCTTTGTTTACCTACTTCAATGGCCTTGACCGGATATATCTACTTATTTATGTGGATGATATTTTGATTACCGTAACTAATGTGGTCCAAATTAATAGGCTTATCATGGATATGGGACGTCTTTTCTCTATAAAAGATTTGGGCTCTCTTCACTATTTCCTGGGTATTACGGCTTCCAGAGGCCTGTTAGGCCTTCATCTTTGCCAATCCAAGTATGTTACGGATCTTTTAACTAAGACAGACTTGCTTGATTCAAAGCCAGTTACCACTCTTGCTATCAGTGGTCGATGATTGAGCATGTTTGATGGTGATCCACTTCATAATCCTATAGAATTCAGAAGCATTGTTGGGGCACTTCAATATCTTACTTTTTTTTTTGAATAGTAAGTTTTAACCCAAAGAAACAACAAGCACACCGGAACAAGTGTTCCTGAAGTTTTTGCACCATGGCAACAAGCCAACACCAAAAACAACCAGAACACAAGAAGGCAAAGGAAACAAGCCAAAACAGGGGCTAAGGCAAGACCGCAAAAACAGAGAGCAAAAAGCCAAAACAACCCCGCTAAAACAAGAGGGACAAGAAAAGCCAAAAAACTCAATGCACCTCCCACATAACCGTATCCCCCTCCATACCAGAACCTTTTTTAGCCAGAAAATCGGCAAAACTGTTGGTGGATCTTGGACTGAAAGAAACCATAGTGTTACCCAAAAAGCTCAAAATGGAACGGATGTCATAAATGTAATTTAGGTGCTTTAAGCTCCCAAAGCCCGAACCATTAACCCAAGCAACCGCCGTCTTCGAATCGCTGCTAATGGTGATCTGTTTGCCAACCAAACACGGCGAATCAGCGCATAAAACGCAAGCTTGGTGGATAGCCAAAATCTCAGCAGAGTTGGCATCCGTAAACCCTATGTATTTAGAGAAAGAACCGAGATCAATATCTTACTTTGACTCTTCCAGATATATCATTTGCCGTCAACCAAGTTTGCCAGTATATGCATCGTCCAACTACTACTCATTGGGTTGCTGTCAAACAGATTCTTCGTTATTTAAAAGGTAGCATGTCTTATGGTCTTCACTATACTTTGGGCTTTGTACAATTACAAGCATATTGTGATGCAGACTATGTTGGTGATCCTGATGATCGTTGGTCTACTGTTGGATTTTATGTTTATTTGGGTCGTAATCTTAGCTCATAGCCTTCGAAAAAACAAGATGGTGTCTCACGTTCAAGTACAGAAGTTGAATATCGTCAACTTGCCCTTACCTCTGCAATAATTTCCTGGTATAGGTCAATATTTAAAGCACTTCAAATCAGTCTCTCTTGTCCTCGGTTATGGTGTGATAACGTTAGTGCCATTTCTTTGGCCTCCAATCCTGTCTTTCATGCTCGGACTTGTCATGTGGAGGTTGACTATCACTATTTTTGTAAGAAAGTGGTTAGAAAGGAACTAGAAGTATGCTATGTTTCCACCTTAGATCAAAAAGCAGATATTCTCACCAAAGGTTTATCGATCTACATCTCAGTTTTGACATTTAGTGTCCAAGCTTCCAGTCTGATCTCCTCCTATCAACTTGAGGGGGTGTAATAAGATCAAAGAGTCAACAGAGAAGGATCCATGTTAGTGTGATTGAGAGTAATTATAGATGATTAACAAATCAGTGTAGAATAATTAATTACAGATATTGTGTAATTGAGAGTAATTATAGATGATTGTCAAATCAGTGTAAATCAACCCTAAATGGGTTATCATATTGTACTATATATAGGACTATGAATCAATGAGAAACTAAAGAAAAACATTTACCTTCAATCTTATATTTCTTCATATTCAACATATAATTATTATTTTTGGATTGTTTTTATTCTATATTATATATATAATTGTTTAATATGGGTATAAATGTAAAATTACTTATTTTCAGACAACATATTTTACTTTTAAAAAACAAACGTATTGACAATGCATTTAGATATGAGAAAAAACAAACAAACAAGTTATTTAAGTTCAGATTTCAATCCCTATTCAGTCTTTAAAATTCAGGACTGTTCAGTCGTCAGACAAAAAAACAAACGACCCCTCTAGTTATAGCTGCTCTTGCAGTGAAAACAAGATATCTAGAGATCGATTTTGGAGGGAAATTTAATTACATTAGTGTTGAAAAATGGGGTTGGTTGTGTGTGCTTAAAAAACAAATGTGCTTCCTATTGTCACGTGGTCACTCTTTTTTATCCCTACGTACCAAATTGGGAAACTAAATTGATATTGGTTGCTTTCAAGATAAAGCCACCACCATCCAATGTGACTATGTGATCAATGTCTATCTGGTCCGTCAATATTAAAGGTTTGAGTTGTCGGTTTATCATAATAACTATTTTCCAAAAAAAAAAAAAAAAAAAGCTTACTATATTTTTTAAATTGATTCGGGAATTTTTTTTTTAATTTTTAATTTTATTTATTTATTTATTTATTTTTTAACCTCATTATGAAATTTTATCACAAGCATCAAATTCTCAGTCAAATACCACTATTAAAATCATTTTTGCATGTTGTCTTAAAATAACTGTTTCAAGTTCCGACAAAGTTAAGCAACATCCTCGTCAACACCACGGCTTTCAAAAAACCGAACACGCTCCCTTTTCAAGTGCTTCTAATTCTGTCCCAAGAACAAATTTTCTCTCTGGTCTCACTAGCAGCTTCACAAATCCAGAGACCAACACTAACAATGAAACAAAACCAAAATCCACACAGACTATGAATTTAATTTTATGTGTGCACCGCTATTATAAATCAGTTTATCAGCTATGTGACATTGAATATCTTCTTTGGTTTACCCCCGGGTCTCACACTGACTTTATTAACTCTCGTCACATATTTTGTTGATATATTTGCAAATATTGAATTTTGTTTTAGCTTAAAAAATTGTTTGTAGACAGACAGATAATTTTACATATTTATTGCTATTTTCCTGAATTAGAATGTTGCGATAAAGAATGATTACATTTATTGTTGTTTTCTTACGTTAAAAAGTTACGTGTTTAAAAAAAATTCAATTTTCAAGGAGTACGTAGTGTTATTGGTAACCCTTTAATGATATAATAATGCTCCATTTTTAAAAATTTAAAAATTTATTTGATTTATTTCTAAAACTACCCTTTCTAATTATTTTCCAAACTTCACTCACTCCATAACTTCTCTGTATATTCTAAAAAAAATAAAATAAAATTATATATATATATATGTTTCTTTCCTTTATTAATTCTTTGATCATATTGTATATTTGTATGCATATATTAAAGAGGCTAAAAAAAAACTTAGTGACAATGAAAAGAAAAAAAAATTACAAGTAACTTCAAACTTATTGCTTTGAGATTCATGATGTTGTTATCGTGTTTCTTCAATAATATGATCTACATGTAAGAAATTAAACAAATAAAATTAGGGTTTAAAGTGATAACCAAAAAAAAAAAAAAAAAAAAAAAAAATCCTTTTTCAAGTAAACCCGTTATGTGGATGTAGGGTTTTATTAGAATTCAATTTGTATATAAGAGTTTTATTGAATTGCATGGCTATTTTAGTAATTTTGATAAAGATATAAATAGAATTAGAATATTAAACAAATTTAAAATGCGGGGCATTATTAGCTCAATAAAGGGGGTACTAATAGCACTAATTATTTTTAAATAGTTTGCGACTTTTGTAAAAGTGACAAAATTGGTCCCTAACTTTTTAAGTTGTGTCATTTTAGTCCCTAAAGTTTGCAAAACCAACCAATAAAGCATGGGTGGTTCTATTGCCACCCAAAAAAAGTTCTCACACACCCAATTTTTTTTAATAAAAATTATTATTACTAAAATATCCACAAACTAAAATGCTTAAAAGGATATAGTTATTTAATTAGAGAATATCTGAATTATTTCTAAAAATAAATAAATAAAGAAAGATAAAAAAAATATTACTCTTCAGTCTTCACATCCATTGACTGCACTCCAAACCCTAATTAAAACTCGAATTAAACGAATTTCATAAACAAACAATTCCAACTAGCTATATATTCTTCACCATAACTTTTGCCATAACTCTAGCTATCGTCAAGTTTCAGAAGTACTAATTAAACTGACTCACGGTTATTGAGTCAAACCCTGCTTAGTTCATCTAATCGATTCCTCTACCCATCACGCAACAAACTTTACCTTTAGTGATTTTAATTGTTAAGTTGTGATGAAAAACAAGGGCTTGTAATCCATTATCAAATGCATTTTGTTAGGTCAACAGTTAGTTTGACCAAATTTAAAATTAAAAGATAAAAATAACCTTAATATTAAATATCATTTAAATATAAAATAAAAAAAATTATTAGGTAGAAAAAAAAGAAGAAGAAGGAAGAAGGGGCCACCGGTCATGTCCACTGCTAGTGGAGGTGTCCTTGATGATCTCCTCCACCAGAAAGGAGACCGATGATGAAAAGAAGAAAATTTATAGGTTTTTTTTTGAACATTTTGCTTTGATTTGGTCATCATTGGAAACTCGGTTTAGATTTGTTTTAAAGACTTTTCAATCTACGCCATTAAGCGAAATCAATGAAGTACTGAGACAAGGGGTTGCAGGATCTTATTATTATTTTTTTTTGAAACAGCTATTTTATTAACAAAAAGAACAGCCACAAAAGGAGCACAACACAGAAAAACACAGGGCAACCAGGGCCACAGACCGGCACCAGAAGCCAAAAGGAAAGCACCCAAACAACCCCCACACCCCCACAGCAGCAAACCTACACCAGAACAGAGGCAAACCGAGACAAACAACGCACCAAAACCCCAAAAAAGAAACGAAAACAAACCCAAAAACTGCACCAAAAATCAGACCTGATATCAGAAACAAAAGAAACAGAGATTAGCCCTGATTTCCACACAGCCGAACACAGCACAACCAGAAAAAACCAAGCACCCCCACACCAACTAGAACACACTCCACACAATATTTTCACCCCCACCTACTGCACCTTCTTTAGCCAGACCATCCGCCTCTCTGGAAACAAAAAGAAGGGACAGGTTATTAAACGCTCTAAACTTCTCCCGAGTCTCTATAATCACATCTAACATAGCAACATTGCCGAAATCCTCACTCAAAATCCACGAAACCGCCACCCTCGAGTCACTTTCAATAATAATCTCCCTTTCCCCAAGCAAGTTCTTTGCTTCACAAATATCCACAGCCTTTTGAATAGCCAAGAACTCAACTTCCGCAACACCACCCACAGCAACCCCCGCAGAAAACACATACTGCACCTCACCTTTGGAATTCCTTAAAACCCCCCCGATACCAGCTTTCCCCTGCTCTCTATGCACCGACCCATCAACATTAAATTTCAGCACCCCATCTAAAGGGGGAGTCCACTTATTCCCTCTCTTCTTTCTCTCCACTTTGTGCTCCACACAACAAACCTTTAGGTTTTCCACCATAACAGTTATAGGATCATTCGATCCCTTACCATGACATTTGAACCACCACTCGACTCTAAACCTAACCATATCCTTCACCGCCACAAAATCAGTAGGAATACCCTTGAAAACCACCTGATTTCTAACCTCCAAACCGACCAAACCATAGCATAGAAAAGGGTCTCCCACACTCTCTTTAAGCTAGACTTAGGACATAAACCCGACCACCCCACAAACCACTCCTTTATATTTCTACTAACACAACAACTCACTTCCCACCACTTCATACACGCCTTCCATAACCCCCAAGACCAATCGCATAATAAAAAAAGATGGTCAATCGTCTCAACCCATCTACCACACAACGGACATCTACTCTCATCACCAACCTCCAACCCAAAACGACCCAACAAATCCCGCACCAACACCCTACCTCTAAGTAATTGCCACAAAAATAATTCCACCTTCGGCGGACAAAACCCTTTCCACACTGAAACAAACTCAGAGGACTCCCCATTCCTAAAATCTTCCAAACATCTTCTAAAAGAACTAATCGAAAAAATACCCTTAGGGCAAAAACTCCAAGCCAACGCATCTGAAAAATGCCTCTTTAACTTTATGCTCTCCAATACCTCACAAAAGGCCTCCCATACCTCCACCTCCCAGTCAAACACCCTTCTCCTCAACACTACATTCCATCTCCACTTCTCCCCACTCCACCACCCAAATTGATCAATTGTCCCACACTTAACAATAGCCAAAGCATAAATCCTAGGAAACCTAGACTTAAGAGGACTGCTATCGATCCAGACTTCGTCCCAAAAACTCACTTTATCCCCACTACCAACCACCACCTTCAAACCCTCCTTTAAGATACACGCCGACTCTGTCCCCTCTCTTTCAAGCCCTGAAATAGCTTTGAAAAAAGGCGACACTGTACTAACTCCATCCCCTCTCCACCGTAACTCCTTGACCTTCACCCCGTACTTCGCACAAATAACCCTTTTCCACAACGCGTCATCCTCCCTGCTAAACCTCCACACCCACTTAGCTAATAACCCCAGATTCTTATCACTAACCCGTCCCACACCAAGACCACCTCTTCTCTTGCTCATGCAAATTGCCTCCCAATTAACCGCATGAATTTTCCTCTTTTCTCCTCCATCCCCCCAAAAGAAACTCCTCTGAACTTTTTCAATCGCCTTAGCAACACTCACCGGAACCTTAAAAACCGACAAGAAAAAAGTAGGAATGCTAGCTAGAACCACTTTTATCAGAACTAATCTTCCCCCTTTACTCAAAAACTTCTTCTTCCATGGTGCCAGCCGTTTCTTAATGTGCTCCAACACCCCATTCCAAAAAACCGTAGAACTCGGTCTCGCTCCCAAAGGCATACCGAGATATGTGATTGGGAGACTCTCTTTTTTACATTTGAAAGTAGCTGCCCAATCGCTCTCCACCCCTCTAAGCTTCCCAACCCGGACCACACAAGACTTATGAAAATTAATCTTAAGCCCAGAAGCCACTTCAAAGCATCTCAAAATTCTCCTAGCATTGATAAGGTACTTCAACTTTGGTTCAAGAAACAGTATCGTATCATCCGCATACTGCAAATGAGTCACATGCACCTTCTCCTCACCGAAGTACACCCCTTTCACCAAACCTAAAGCAGCAACTCTCTTAATACACCCACTTAGGCTTTCTACCACCATATTGAAGAAAAAAGGCGATAAAGGGTCGCCTTGCCGTAACCCCCTCTCCACAGAAAATTCTGCAATTGGACTACCATTAACAAGAACCGAAATGGAAGGCGTTGTTATGCACCATTTCATCCATTGCCTCCATCTCATACCAAACCCCATCTCCTCCAAAGTAAAATCAAGAAACGAATGATCCACCGAGTCATACGCTTTTTCAAAATCCAACTTCACTAATAACCCCCCCACTTTGTCCTTCCTCCAACTATGAATAATTTCTTCCGCTACAACAAAACTATCCATGATTTGTCTATTAGCAACAAACGCCATCTGATTCTCACCTATCACATCTTTTATAACCTTTTTCAACCGATTTGCTAAGATTTTAGCAATAATCTTGTGCATCGAACTTACTAAACTGATTGGTCTAAAGTCCCTTAACGTCTCTGGATGACCACACTTCGGAATCAACATAATAAACGACTTATTCAAATCTTTAACAATTTTCCCATCTATAAAGAACTCTTTAATAAAACTCATAAAGTCCTCCCTAATCGTCCCCCAGTTGGCTTTAACAAAATTCATGTTCAAACCATCGGGCCCTGGGGCTTTATTGCCATCACAATTGCAAACCGCATCCCACACCTCCTCCTTCTTAAACTCTTCTTATAATTTAATTCTATCCCCATTCGACAGTCTTTTCATGCCAAGACCTTTAATCAAAGGGCGCTTCCATTTCACATTCGAGAAGTGCTCCTTAAAGAAACTCCAAATCCCTTCCTTCAACTGAATTGGATCCGAAATCCTCTCCCCATCAATATCCAATTCATTAATACAATTCCCACGCCTTCTCCCATTAGCCATACAATGAAAAAATCTAGAGTTTCTATCCCCCGACTTCACCCAACTATTCCTAGCTCTTTGCCTCCATAACTGTTCCTCTTTCCTAAGGGCTTGCCAAAGCTTCGAAAGGATTATCATATGCTCCTTCCTAAGGTCCTCCGACCACCCTTCAGCCCTTGCCGTAACGTCAACATCAGCCAAACTAGCTTCCAGTTTTCTGCACTCCGATCCAGTCCCTTTATTCTCTTTAAACCACCTTTTCAAACTAGCCTTCGCACCCCTAACCTTGGCCGCTAAAACCACTCCTTTGGAACCAACCACTCTACAGTTTTTCCATCCCTTAACAGCTTCCTTCAACACCTCTTTGTCCTCCAACCACCCGTTAAAAAAACGAAACGGTTTAGGCCCCCAATCCACCACTTTATTACCCAAAATAATGGCGTTATGATCTGAAATGGAACGATATAAACCCCTTTGAATCAAATTGGGAAACCACCTAAGGAACTCAGGCGAAACCAGAAAACGGTCTAATCTCACCCAAGCAGCCTCCTCTCTCCCATTAGTCCAAGTATACTACATCCTTACCAAAGGTAAATCCAACAATCTAGCTCTAAGAACGAAGTCACTAAAATTCCTAATGGAACCCAAATCGCAATGTCTCCCAACTCTTTCCGACGGCTTCAACACCGCATTAAAATCACCACCAATGCACCAAGGACCTTGAAACAAACACTGCTTCTCCACTAAATAATTCCAAAAATCCTTTCTTTCGCCCTCAACATTAGACGCATAAACATTACAAAAAACCACCTCCTCTTCAACACCTATTAAATTCCTAGCCAGAATAATGCTCCGATTCGAAGTAATACACGACTTGACCATAAAAAACTCCTCATTCCAGAGAGAAATCAATCCACCTGCTGTCCCTTTTGCATCCACTCCAACACCTCTATAAAGGACATTACCACCCAAAGAACTAACAACCCCATTATCAAACACATTTAACTTAGTCTCCTGGAGAAACAAGATAATAGGTTTGTGCTCCAACACTAATCTTTTGACCACCTTACACTTCTCTTTCCTGCCCAACCCTCTAACATTCCACGATAAAACTAACATAAATAATAAGAGACCAAAACACACAGCAAGCAACAGAACATACCAGTCTATACTCGACATCTCTCGTTGTCAGCCTCCTCCCTTGTTGTAATCTCTTTCAAAACTTCCTCTTCTTCGCTGGAGAAATCAAAGCCAATGACTTCCCCAATTTCCATAACTCTGACCGCCTCCTCCACCGCCGAATTCAATCTCCTATCGTTCTGGCAATTTTGATGAATACTAAGAAATCTATTCATCATACCATTTCCTTTCGCCATCTTACCTGGGGCTCCCTTCCTGAATCTCGACCCCTGAATACCAGTATCTATCCCTGTCCTTCTTCTGCGACCTTCCTCTAAATCCGAATCTTCCTCACTATCAGGTACCATAGCCTCAACCAGATTCTCCACCTCAATTGTTGCTTTCACCAGCCCCTCTATACTAGTCTGATTATCGCTACTCCCCACTTCCCTCACCTCCTCGCTGCCTCCTTCCATTCCAGCATTACTGCTTTTCACTTGATTCTCCATTTCGAAGGATTTCCTCACTATCTCCTCAATAGAAACCAAGCTATCAGACGAAAACTCACTCTCAACCTCTTCTCCTTCTCTCACTAAAAACTGACCACCCAATGTCCTCCCTTCCCCATTCCTCAAAATAACTTGGCCCAAGTCCACACATAGGTCCACCCTGTCAAAGGATCCGGGGTTCTCAACATCACACCGGCCTGCTAAAGACAACCCATGAGACACTTCTTTGGGCTTAGACTTCAAAACAGGCCCATTCCTCACATCAACCCCTACTTGACCCAACTTATTTGAGCACTCTCCTTTCTCCCTCCAAGAATCCATAAAACATTTACCTCTCATCTCTTCCTCTGAAGACGATGTCGTTTCTGACTCTCTGCCCTTCCCTATCAAGCCTGATAGATTTTTCTTTTCCAACACCAACTTTCCAGACTGAACCAAAGAGAAATTCGGCCTAACCTTAATCCTCTTACACCATAATTTTTTACCTTTGTCCACAACTTTCTTCATCGCCACCCCCTAGTCTTCCTAGTCTGCATACGCTGTCCTATCACCTTTCCTTTTCCTGACAACTCTGATCTTCTCTTCTGCCAAACCTCCCCTTGAGCCCTCTTTGTCTTACCCACTTGGGACGAGGATCTCGAGTAAGTCTCACCTACTCCAATAGGTCCACCAATTTGAAATCTCTCCACCACCAACCTACTATTCCGGCTTCCCTGTCCCTCTCTCTTCCTCAGAACCAGAAAATTTTCCACCCACTCCATATCAATCGGATTCCTATCCAGTTTCAAATTGACCACACACTGCAACTGACCTCCGTAAATCTTAACTTTGCTATGATCAGGCGTCTGGTGTGGCACTAACACCAATAATCTCCCTTTGTCCAGTTTCTTCTTCTCCTCTGTCTCTTGATCAATCAATAGCGGTTCTCCTATTTGCCATTCTATCTTCATAAAGAAATTAGATGACCAACATGATAAAGGTGATCCCCATACATTGACCCAGGACAGCCTGGACTGTGGAACTAAATTCTCAGACCATCTGACCATCGAGGAAAAGCAATCATCCCATAAATTTTTCTCTTTTATGAACCTCTCTTTCATAGCAACATCCTCAAATTGCCATAAGATGCTCTTATCTCCAATATACATCGAGGAGAACTGCCACCCAAAAGAGTCCAAACGAGCATTTACTTCAGATACATTCTTGAAACCTTTCAGAATGCCTATAGCACATTTTTTAAGCCATTCCATGTTATTCTGGCCACAATCCCAAACCATTGATATCATCTTTTCCTTTTCCACTTCTACCTGACCAAAAACTTCCCTCTTCTTTCCTCGAACAACCTCTGCAAAGGATGGAATGTCACCTTTCCTTTCTATACCCCCTGCCTCCCTCACAAACTCTGTTCTAGAACCACCCCCTACCATAGGACCACCCCTGAACATCTCCTTGAAAGCATAACTCTGCCTGTCTTTCCTATCCTTCCTATCTTTCCAATCTTGAGCTGCCACTTTCGTTGAGATTGGCCAGCTATAAACATGCATGCCATTTGTAGAAATCGCCACCTTAGTAGCTTCCTCCACCGTACCAAACCTAACAAAAGAAAACTTACTCCTCCTAGAAGCCTTCTCTGTAGATAAGTAAACATCCCTCACCTTGCCAAAAGGTTTAAACAAACCCCATAAACACATAAGATCCACTTTTGGATTCAGATTGTCTACGAAAATGGAATACAAACTATCCCTGTAATCTTTCCCATTTTCACTTCCTTTCACGCCTTCCTTTCTACCTTGAAAGTTTCTCTCTCTAAAGCTTCTCTCTCCCATCTTCTTCCAATAAAAATATATCAATTAGTTTTTGTGAATGCAGGATCTTATTTATTTGATTTTGGGGAAAATGCGATTGATATGATATGCTATTGAAGAATCAAATATGAGTAAATGATTGCACATTTTCACTGCTTCGACGAATGAGTAATGATAGGTCAAATTGTTGATACAGAATGCGATGTTGATGAGATAAACTTGGTGCGCATTCAACGAAATAGAAAATTAATTAAATAAATACAATAAAAAGATTCGACAAGGGGCTCATTTACCAGATATAAACACAAATCAAGCAAATATGTTTATATATATATTTTTAAATATATAAAATAATTTTAATTTTTTATTCTACTTCTTAGTTTTAATTTTATATACATAGGTTAAAAAAGATTAAAATGCTCTTTGACTATTAAGTTGACTAACGGAAATTTAGGTGAGGGACGAAATTGATATATACAATAAAAAAAAGTTAGAGACTAATTTTGTCATTTGTATAAAAGTCGCAAACTAATTGAAATTTTAAAAAGAGTCTTGGACTTATTTGATAATTTCTATTTATATATTTATTCCCTTTTATGGCCACATTTATTACTAGTATCCTGTTTTAGTAAAATAAAATTTTAATTAATGACTGTGCATCTTGATACCCAAATACAGATAAACACCTTGATGAGAAAAACCAAAATATGGAAACAAAACTCCACACTAGATAATTATTAGTTTAAAAAGAAATTCCCTTTTAACTTTATTTAACCAATCACTAATTTGAAAGACACTTTATATAACCAATCACTTCTTTAAAACTCCTTTATATAACTTTATTTATAGAGAATACTTTTGCTCACCCCCTTCAAGGGTGGTAACCATTACCCCCCTTTTAAATGGATAACATGTGTCATAGAGGAGTAAATTTTTAGACAATTTTAACCCTCCATAGACACATGTCATGTGTATGGGAGGGGGGTAATGCTTACCCCCCTTGAAAGGGGGGTGAGCAAAAATGGACTAAGGAAAGACACTTTCAAAGCCAGCTAGAGAGGAGTAAATACAACTCAACTTATATACTTCATAAATTACGCTATTAATTAAGACCAGTATAGTTACATTAATTTGATCACCCTTTTTTTTAAAAAAAAATATTTTTTAAATTTATATGTTATTTTGAAAGTTTAAATAATTAGGTATCTAGTCCGATGAAATTCGATCGGTATAATTGCAAAACCCTAATCTCCATATGTATATATATATACTCTGCTAGTGGCCTCAAGTACATATATCCATAGTTTTCTCTAAACCATCAAAGCACATACCAAAAAACCATCTCAGTTTCGCTCTCAAAAGTCTCTCATATCATACCCAAAAATGTCCTACCAAGATATCCAAATGCGAGCATCCAATGCCCCAAATCCTCCAAACTACAATAGAACCCCTCCACCCCCTCTGCCACCACAACTGCCATCACCCCCATCTCCTTTGCCACCTCAATTGCCACCACCCACACCTCTTCCGGTGCAGCTCTGGCGGCAGTCGCCACCGTTCATATACTACGGTGTGGAAGAAAACACCTATGTCCAACTATCGATGACCGATAATGGTGCAAAACTTGAGTATCATGTGAGGCGATTGTCACCTGAAACACTGTCAACTTTACGTGAATCACAACGAAAGGCAAAAATAACCAAGAATTCTAATGATATCACCTCGATCTACTTTGACAAGGACTCTATCGGCTTTGATTGGCTTATTAGTGGCTGGTTAGCAGAGAAAAGAATTACCTCCGGAGAAAATTATCATTGGGTATGTACATAAGTGTGTGACATATATAGAAAATAATCTTGTAATACTTCAAATTAACCATTTGATTTTTGTCCTTCTTTGTTTAGTTTATGACATCCATAATCTTGATTTTTTTGGGGTGGGAAATAGTTATAATTTTATTTTAAGGGCGGTCAGGTCAAGTTTGGTATATATTATTTAAAAAACCGTTATTCGTTATATATTGTTTTCAGAAACAGTTATACTATTTGAAAAACCATTATTAGTTATATATTGTTTTTAAAAGCCGTTTTCTGATTATAATTTTTTAGAACATTTTTATGTTTTACCATTTTTTTTTTAAGCTTATGTTTTACCAATTTTAAAATATATAAAAAAAAAGAAGCATTTTGATTATATATATATATATATAAAAGACATAATTTTTCTCTTGAAAAAGGAATTAAAGTAAATTTGAAAAAAGTTCAAAAAATTTGTCATTTTGAGAAAAAGAAGAATAAAAAAAAAAAGAAGCAATAATTATTTTATTTTTAACTCAAATAAAAAAAAAAAATGTACTTTTAAATAATTTTTTGATATTGTAACCCGTCAAATTAATATCAACCATTGTCTATTAATCATTACCTAGTATATTAATGATATAAGAGAGCTTAACTATCAATCATTAAATATTAACTATATTTGGGTGTTTTTTTTTTTACAAAATTCGTATTAAAAAAATTATTAATTAGTTTGAATTAGACGCATCATTTGTTGTGTTTTTTTTTTTTACCTTGTTTGCGAGGTAATTAATATAATTATTTTGCAGTTGTATTATGATCCTAAGGGACGACAATACAGATCAAAGCGACAAGTTCTAAGATTTTGGCAAGAGCAAAACAGCGACGTAACAAGAAACGAACAAGTAGATTAAGGTGAAAAGTGGGCTAGATTTTCAAAAGAATCTATGCAATTTTAAAGTTTTCTGGTTATGTTTCTGGTTAATTTATCTTCTGCTAAATTTTAAAGTTTTCTGCCAATTTTTGAAGCTATTTAGATTTGTAGAATAATATTAAATGATAATATAATTAATATATAGCTTCTTTTAAATAATGGTTTGATGTCCTTAAATCCAGTGAATTATAGTTGCTTTTAATGTTATATGGTTGAATAAATTTCTCTCAAACTCTCTTAAGACTTAAACCTGACATGATATCAAGCTAAATGAATACCATTCAACATTAAGTAACATTAAGGGGTGCCGCGATGGTATATCATCTCTATTTAAAATAACAAAATTACATGCATTCAATGATAAAAGTAAAAAAATTACCGCCGCCCAATATGGCCTAGTTGTAAGATCTCAACTTGACAATGTTTTAGGATTGAGTTACTGTCATTGCAAGTGATATATAAAAAAATTCCCTTACAATTCCGTAATGATAATATATATATATATAAATTCTCATCATGTCTTCTTAATTACATTAATGGTATGAAATTGGTGTTTGAAATTGATAGTTTATTGTCACCGAGGTATCCAAAAAGCATCTATCAAAAGAGTTTACACACCCATAAATCTAAAAACACAACCATCAATACACACTTATATTGTGATCAATTAACTGACACAAGAAGACTATATATACTTAATAATACCTTTTAAGTTTAAATTGATACCATAACAGTTTTTAACAAAAGTCCCACATCGCCAAAGAAGAAGCATTTTGAAAACCATATAACCAGCAGCAAGCACTATTTCAATCGCCGAGCTTGGTCACGCGAGCTTGTGACCCAAGAGGGGGCAATGAGGTGGTGGGACATTGGTTCGATCCATCAAGCCGGGTCCATGGTTGGCTCATGACTGGCTTGCCCGTTTCAAGCTAAGAGTTGGTTCATGTGACTTCTGCGAAGGCTGGAGCCACATGGATCCTAGAGAGGAGGGCACAGCGTGAGGCTGGCTTCACAGAGCAGCGACTACCTCCCACTCTTGGCAGTGAAAGGATCACAGGCCGAAGCCATCTGGGTCTAACATGGCTCTGTGGGTTGGGCTCTAATTGGACCACCACCTTTTTCTAATTGGATTTTTATTTTTTATTATTTTTTATTATTTATTTATTTATTTATTTTTACAGAATTGTTTATGTTTTATATATGTATTATCATTTGGATCTCGTGAGTTTTTAATTAAAATTAATCTGCTAAAACTCAGAACTTTAACTTAATTATGTCAAAACTAACTGTGCCTTTTTTCCTTCCATTTGGGGATTCTGGACTCGAACACGGCTGAGTTATATGCCATAAAGAAAGCTGTGGATTTGATTGCTGCTAATTCCTTGTTTAGTGATCATGACATTGTGGTTGTGAGTGACTCGAAGCTGGCGGTGTCGTGGGTTAATAAGGGCGATTTTGGGAATGTTTCGCAGGTGAAGGATATTTATGACATCCGCCAGCTCATGAATTCGGCTGGTAACATTAAGGTTGTGTTCGATTCAAGAATTTTCAATTCTTTTGCTGATAGTTTGGCAAGGATGGGAGCTAACATGGATAGGGACTTTGTTGTTTGGGGTGATAGTTGAGGTGGTGGGTTTGGTTGCGGCTGGTGTGTGGTGCAGGGGTCCTTTTTTTGTTGCTGTGGCGCTGTTGTGTTGCCTTTGTGGTTTTGTTGCTGTTGGTTTTTGTTTGGGTGCTGTTTTGTGGCTCTGTTGTGGCCCCTGGCGCTGTCCTGCACTTGTTCTTGTGTTTTTGTTTGCCCTGTGAGGCTTTATAAAATTTTGCCGTTTTTCAAAAAAAAAAAAAAAAAACTAACTGTGATTACTGTTTTAAACTTTTAGTATTAATTTGCGATATATGATTCTAATTCATGTGGTCAATCTTTTCATTAAAATGGTGAATGAAGCTAAAACTAACATATCAGTGGAAACACATCACCTCTTAGTACGGATGGTAGTATACATCTCTTCCATATTAGTGGTGACTAGTGAGTGGCTTGAGTCTCAATATGCGTATTTTACAAGTATGTGTGAGTAGTTTTCTCCCGATTTATTGGAAGTAAATATCTGGGCCGCTGATTTATTGTCTGAACTTGGTAGGTCTAATAGTCCAATTGTAATAGTTGAAATACTTAAAATAAAAAATAAAATACATACCGGAGGAAACTGAATAGTGAATACATATAATTGGTTGCCTTCAAGGTACGTGGGATAAAGCTCATCCAACTTTCAGGACAAAAAGGAAACATTGGTTGCCTCTCAATCTCAAGAAGATTGTTGTACAACAACCTCTTAATTGGAAAATGAATACACTAAAGCCTGATTTAATTCTTAATCTAGTTCAATACATAGTTCACAGTTTGATTTTTGAAACATGTTCAATTTTGCTTTTACAAGAAAATTAAGACAAGTAAAATCTAAAACAAGTAATGAAGATAAATGGTGATAACGTCATACGTAATCTAGAGGTTATGGGTATATACATCGATATATATTTTAAAAATGTCCAATATATATTTACCTAAAATCATGTCTAAATGATATTATGGCGTGAATGATAAGACCTTGACAACTCACATAATTTGGACAGCCTAAGACAATCTATTATGGGAAAGACAAATAGATGATGTGGTACAACTGTTTCACTGAACTGAATCATTTTTTTATTTTTTATTTTTTTTACATATACATTCAATTTTCAACTTTTGAGAATCAATTTTTTTAACCATATAGAAGTGTTAAAAAAAAAAAAAATAACAAATTCGGGTGGTATTATTTGTTGTTTTATCTACTTCCGTTTAGTTAATGTCTTTTCCAGCTTACTCACAAGTTTCACACGACTTCGTAATGCCAGTGGGAAGATTTTATGCCTTTTTTCTTCGTTTGTTGGCTCTGTTGATCCTTCAGTGGCTGAAATTCTGGCTATACACAAGGCGTTGATTTCATCTTGTTAGCTGTTAAACAATCGAAAGATTTCTATAATGAGTGACTCGGAATCGGTGGTGGCTTGGATTAATGGGGATGGGTTTGGAATGTTGAGTCAAGTTAATTTACTCTATGACATTAGGCAAACTCTTATGCATAGGAGGTCTCTAGATGTGAAATTCGCGCCATGAAGTTCCAATTCTCTTGCGGATTGTTTGGCAAAAGGAGGTTCAAGCATGCAGTGGGAGAAGCTGGAATGGAGTGTGTCTTGAGTGGTGTTGTTGCAATTTTGTTTTATCTTTTCTTCTCTGCTGTTTCAGTCTTGTAAGGAGTTTTTGTTTCTACTGGTGTTTGGCTTTTGCATGCCTCTGATATAGTGTTAGTCTGATTGTGGGGTTTTGGATATTGTTTTGGTTTGGTTTGCTGCTGGGATGTTTTCACCTGGTAGTGCTTTAATAAATATGCAGTTTCAAAAAAAAAGTTTCACACGACTTTATTAAGAAAACTCTTGTCGCATAGTTTGTTGAGTATATTTGTGAAGGCCAAGTTTTGTTGATGCACGGTCACATTTTCATAGTCACATTGTCACATAGGTCTTTTTTGAAGAGTTTACTTTTATTTGGTTATGACTGGAAACTTGGTTTAGATTTATCTTAAAGACTTTCTAATCTACTTCATTAAGTGATTTGGTTATGATCGTTGAATTTTATTGTTTGATTTTGAGAAAAATGAGACTGATAGGCTCTTGAAGAATACCCGAGTAAGTAATTGCACATTTTCAGTACTGCTGTGGCGAATGAGAAATGACACATCACACATGTCAAATTGTTGATAAAGAATGTGATGTTTATGAGACAAACTCGGTGCGCATTCACACTCATAATTCAAGCAACAACGAAATAGAAAATTAAACAAATAAATACAATAAAACAATTAAACAAGGGCCTCATTTACCTGATATAAACACAAAACAAACAAATATGTTTATAGTTATTTTTTTAATATATAAAATGATTTTAGTTTTTTTATTCTACTTCTTAGTTTTACTGTTATTTACATAGGTTAAAAAAATTAAAATATCTTTTGATCATTAAGTTTGACTGACAGAAATTTAGGTGAGGGATGAAACTGACACAACTTAAAAAGTTAGGGATTATTTTCGTCACTTTTATAAAATTCACAAACTAATTAGAATTTTAAAAAGAGTGCGGAGTTATTTGATAATTGCCCTTTATATATTTTTATTTTATGACCACATATATTACTAGCATCCTGTTTTAGTAAATGCATAAAATCTAATGCTATTGATTTTATTTTACTTACTCATTGAAATATTATGATTTTATTGTACAGAAAATGACCTCAGTGCTATTTTACAAGATCAAGGAACGCTTTTCCCCTGCAATCAGTAAACTTACAGAAATGAAAAAGCAAGGAAAGACTCTCAAACAAGATGTTAATAACAGAATTAACATTTTTTTTTTTTTTTTTTTTTGTGTTAACGACCCTTATTATTGGTTCAGTTTATGCCGGTAGTCTCCAAATACCTTGGGAAGGTAAAAGCAAGTTGGATGCTTTTAGCTCAAGTTATAACGGCACCGAGTTTGTAGTGGAAGAAGAGTTAACGAAATATGGTTTAGAGTAGCCGTTGTTAGCCCAATTCATGTTTGGCAATGTTGCAGCAATGATTATGTCCATTACAACAATATTCATACTTTGTATTGCACTATTACTTGATGCCTCGTTCGCCCCTGTACTGATTAGGATTGCATTCTAATTTCAAGTGTTGGCCATGAGTGTAGAGAGAAACAGCAAAAGGCCTTATTTTCTAACTCAATCAGCCGACTAAAACTCCAAAGTAAGAAGACGTGTCGTATCGTGTCGTGCCGTGCCATGATGTTTTATATATATGTTATTCTACATAAAACTTTTGAATAATAAGTTTGAATAAAAATGCTTTTGAGAGGAACAACAAGGGTCTATATCCTCTGCATCTTGCATGTGAAAAAGGCAAAACCAAAATAATGAAAAAGTTGCTAGAAATGTAGCCTGATGCAACAAGATTTCTTTGTAATAGAGATGGAAGAATTCTTCATGTTGCGACCATGTGTGGAAAAGAAGAAACAGTGAGTTGTATACTCAAAGAAAAATCATTGGATGAACTTGTTAATAAAATGGATAAGGGCGGGAATACACATTTGCATTTGGTAGCATTGAGTTGCAATCACATGGTAGTGGCTATTCTACTGTACCACAAACAATCAAAGCTTGACATTGTAAATAATCAAGGCTTGACAACTTATGACCTTTACATATTAAAATAATCTCAAAAGGTATGATTCATTCACTACTCAACAAAACATTAAACAACAAGAATACTTGATTAAACTTATCTTTTTTGAGTTTTTCTTTGGTACAAGAGAACCAGAGAATTGATGTGAATGCTCAACATGATTCTTTAGAGATGAACTTTATGAGATCTGAATAACCAAATCGACTTCAGGAGGTATGCAATGCTAGACCCCTCAAATTTGTTCAAGTTTGATTTTGCTTACAATTATTAGCTCCTTTTATATGCATAAAATCCAATGCTATTGATTTTATTTTACTTACTCATTGAAAAAATATGATTTTATTGTACAGAAAATGACTTCAGTGCTATTTTACAAGACCAAGGAACGCTTTTCCCTTGCAATCAGTAAACTTACAGAAATGAAAAAGCAAGGAGAGACTCTAAAAAGAAGATGTTAATAACAGAATTAACATTTTTTTTTTGGTAGCGACACTTATTGTTGGTTCATCTTATGCCGGTAGTCTCCAAATAACTTGGGATGGTAAAAGCATGTTGGATGCTTTTGACTCAAGTTATAACGGCACTGACTTTGTAGAGGGAGACATGTTAACGAAATATGGTTTAGAGAAGCCGTTTTTAGCCCAATTCATGTTTGGCAATGTTGCAGCAATGATTATGTCCGTTACAACAATATTAATACTTTGTACTGCACTATTACTTGATGCCTCGTTCGCCCCTATATAGATTAGGATTGCATCCTCATTTTTAGTGTTGGCCATTTCCTTTATGGCTGGAGCATTCTTGAGTGAGTGTAGAGAGAAACAGTAGAAGGTTTTATTTTCTAACTCAATCAGACAGCTAAAACTCCAAAGTAAGAAGATGTGTCGTATCGTGCCGTGCCGTGCCGTGCCGTGATGTTTTATGTATATGTTATTCAACGTAAAACTTTTGAAAAAATAAAAATGCTTTTGAGAGGAACAACAAGGGTCTATATCCTCTGTATCTTGCATGTGAAAATGGCAAAGCCAAAACAATGAAGAAGTTGCTAGAAATGTGGCATGATGCAACCGAATTTCGTTGTAATAGAGATGGAAGCATTCTTCATGTTGCGGCCATGTGTGGAAAAGAAGAAATAGTGAGTTATATACTCAAATAAAAATCATTGGATGGACTTGTTTATAAGATGGATAAGAATGGGAATACACCTTTGCATTTGGTACCTTTGAGTTCTAATCACATGGTAGTGGCTACTCTACTGTACCATAAACAATCAAAGCTTGACATTGTAAATAATCAAGGCTGGACAACATATGACCTTTACATATTAAAATAATCTCAAAAGGTATGATTCAATCACTACTCAACCCAACATTAAACAACAAGAATATTTGGTTAAACTTATCTTTTTTGAGTTTTTCTTTGCTACAGGAGAACCAGGGAATTGATGTGAATGCTCAGAATGATTATTTAGAGATGAACTTTATGAGATCTGAATAACCAAATCAACTTCAGAAGGTATGCAATGCTAGACCCCTTAAATTTTTTCAAGTTTAGTTTTGCTTACAATTATTAGCTCCTTTTATATGCATAAAATCTAATGCTATTGATTTTATTTTACTTACTCATTGAAATAATATGATTTTATTGTACAGAAAATGACCTCAGTGCTATTTTACAAGACGAAGGAAAGCTTTTCCCCTGCAATCAGTAAATTTACAGAAATGAAAAAGGAAGGAGAGACTCTCAAAAGAAGATGTTAATAATAGAATTAACATTTTTTTTTATTTTTTATGGTAGCGACGCTTATTGTTTGTTCAGCTTATGCCGGTAGTCTCCAAATACCTTGGGATGGTAAAAGCATGTGGGATGCTTTTGGCTCAAGTTATAACGGCATCGACTTTGTAGAGGAAGACGAGTTAACGAAATATGGATTACAGAAGCCGTTGTTAACCCAATTCATGTTTGACAATGTTGCAGCAAAGATTATGTCCATTACAGCAATATTCATACTTTGAACTGCACTATTACTTGATGCCTCGTTCGCCCCTGTATTGATTAGGATTGCATTCTCATTTCTAGTGTTGGTCATTTCTGTTATGGTTGGAGCATTCTTGAGTGAGTGTAGAGAGAAACAGCAGAAGGCCTTATTTTCTAACTCAATCAACCGGCTAAAACTCCAAAGTAAGAAGATGTATCATGTCGTGTCGTGTCGTGCCATGCCGTGCCATGATGTTTTATGTATATGTTATTCTACATAAAACTTTTGAATAATAAGTTTGAATAAAAATGTTTTTGAGAGGAACAACAAGGGTCTATATCCTCTGTATCTTGCATGTGAAAATGGCAAAGCCAAAATAAGGAATAAGTTGCTAGAAATGTGGCCTGATGCAACCGAATTTCTTTGTAATAGAGACAGAAGCATTCTTCATGTTGCGGCCATGTGCGGAAAAGAAGAAACAGTAAGTTGTATACTAAAAGAAAAATCATTGGATGAACTTATTAATAAGATGGATAAGGATGAGAATACACCTTTGCATTTGGTAGCATTGAGTTGCAATCACATGGTAGTGGCTACTCTACTGTACCATAAACAATCAAAGCTTGACATTGTAAATAATCAAGGCTTGACAACTTATGACCTTTACATATTAAAATAATCTCAAAAGTTATGATTCATTCACTACTCAACCCAACATTAAACAACAAGAATATTTGGTTAAACTTATCTTGTTTGAGTTTTTCTCTGGTACAAGAGAACCAGGGAATTGATGTGAATGCTCTGAATTATTCTTCAGAGATGAACTTTATGAGATATGAATAACCAAATCGACTTCAAGAGGTATGCAATGCTAGACCCCTCAAATTTGTTCAAGTTTGATTTTGCTTATAATTATTAGCTCCTTTTATATGCATAAAATCCAATGCTATTGATTTTATTTTACTTACTCATTGAAATAATATGATTTTATTGTACAGAAAATGACCTCAGTGCTATTTTACAAGACAAAGGAATGCTTTTCCCCTGCAATCAGTAAACTTACAGAAATGAAAAAGCAAGGAGAGACTCTCAAAAGAAGATGTTAATAACATAATTAATATATATATATATTTTTGTGGTAGCAACTCTTATTGTTGGTTCAGCTTGTGCCGGTATTCTCCAAATACCTTGGGATGGTAAAAGCATGTCGGATTCTTTTGGCTCAAGTTATAACAGCACCGACATTGTTAAGGAAGACGTGTTAACGTAATACGGTTTAGAGAAGCCGTGGTTAGCCCAATTCATGTTTGGCAATATTGCAGCAATGATTATGTCCATTATAGCAATGTTCATACTTTGAACTGCACTATTACTTGATGCCTCGTTCGCTCCTGTATTGATTAGGATTGCATTCTCATTTCTAGTGTTGGCCATTTCCTTTATGGTTGGAGCATTCTTGAGTGAGTGTAGAGAGAAATGACAGAAGGCCTTACTTTCTAACTCAATCAGCCGGCTAAAACTCCAAAGTAAGAAGATGTGTCATGTAGTGTCGTGCCGTGCTGTGCCATGATGTTTTAAGTATATGTTATTCTACATAAAACTTTTGAAGAATAAGTTTGAATAAAAATGCTTTTGAGAGGAACAACAAGGTTATATATCCTCTGTATCTTGCATGTGAAAATGGCAAAGCCAAAACAATGAAGAACTTGCTAGAAATGTGGTCTGATGCAATCGAATTTCTATGTCACAGAGACGGAAGCATTCTTCATGTTGCGGCCATGTGAGGAAAAGAAGAAACAGTGAGTTGTATACTAATAGAAAATTCATTAGATGACCTTGTTAATAATATGGATAAGGATGAGAATACACATTTGCATTTGGTAGCATTGAGTTGCAATCACATGGTAGTGGCTACTCTACTGTACCATAAACAATCAAACCTTGACATTGTAAATAATCAAGGCTTGACAACTTATGACCTTTACATATTAAAATAATCTCAACAGGTATCATTCATTCACTACTCAACCCAACATTAAACAACAAGAATATTTGGTTAAACTTATCTTTATTGAGTTTTTCTCTGGTACAGGAGAACCATGGAATTGATGTGAAAGCTCAGAATGATTCTTTAGAGATGAACTTTATGAGATCTGAATAGCCAAATCGACTTTAGGAGGTATGCAATACTATATCCCTCAAATTTGTTCAAGTTTGGTTTTGCTTACAATTATTAGCTCCTTTTCCATGCATAAAATCCAGTGTTATTGATTATATTTTACTTACTCATTGAGATAATATGATTTTATTGTACAGAAAATGACCTCAGTGCTATTTTACAAGACCAAGGAATGATTTTCCCCTGCAATCAGTAAACTTACAGAAATGAAAAAGCAAGGAGAGACTCTCAAAAGAAGATGTTAATAACAGAATTAACATTTTTTTTTTTTGTGGTAGCAACGCTTTTTGTTGGTTCATCTTCTGTCGATAGTCTCCAAATACCATGGGATGGTAAAAACATGTTGGATTCTTTTGGCTCAAGTTATAACTGCACCGACTTTATAGAGGGAGACGAGTTAACGAAATATGGTTTAGAGAAGCCGTTGTTAGCCCAATTCATGTTTTGCAATGTTGCAGCAATGATTATGTCCATTACAGCAATTTCATACTTTGAACTGCACTATTACTTGATGCCTCGTTGGCCCCTGTATTGATTTGGATTGCATTCTCATTTCTAGTGTTGGCCATTTCCTTTATGGTTAGAGCATTCTTAAGTGAGTGGAGAAAGAAATAGCAGAAGTAGGGATGGCAATGGGTCGGGTTCGGGTTGGGTCCTACTGGACCCAGACCCATGAAAATTTTCGGGTTCGGGTCTGGACCCGCGGGTCTTAGGGAGACTCAGACCTGACCGAGGACCCATGAAAATTCGCGGGTCTGGGTCTGGACCCACGGACCCGTGGACCCATGATCCAAAAAAAAAAACAATAAAATACGATAAAAATATATATAATAAAATATATAAATAACTAAATAAAAAAATTAATAAATAGAGGATATAAAAGGGAAATATTATTATTTACATTCAATTTCAATTTCAAATTCTTCAATTTTTTTAACTTTTTTTTTAAACTCACTCACTATTCAGGTCTACGGGTCTGGGTTCGGGTCTGTGGACCCAGACCCAGACCCAGACCCAGACCCAGACCCGACCCGAGACTCGAATGTGAGGACCTAGACTCGACCCCCACGCGTCGGGTCCGGTCGGGTCGGGTCTCCCGGGTCTAGGTCTAATTGCCATCCCTAAGCATAATGCCTTATTTTCTAACTCAATCAGCCGGCTAAAACTCCAAAGTAAGAAGATGTGTCATGTCGTGTCGTGTCGTGCCGTGCCGTGCCATGATGTTTTATGTATATTTTATTCTACATAAAACTTTTGAATAATATGTTTGAATAAAAATACTTTTGAGAGGAACAACAAAGGTCTATATCCTTTGTATCTTGCATGTGAAAATTGCAAATCCAAAACAATGAAGAAGTTGCTAAAAATGTGGCCTGATGCAACTGGATTTCTTTGTAATAGAGACGAAAGCATTCTTCATGTTGCGGCCATGTGCGGAAAAGAAATAACAGTGAGTTGTATACTCAAAGAAAAATCATTGGATGTACTTGTTAATAAGATGGATAAGGATTGGAATACACCTTTGCATTTGGTAGCATTGAGTTGCAATCACATGGTAGTGGCTACTTTACTGTACCATAAACAATCAAAGTTTAACATTGTAAATAATCAAGGCTTGACAACTTATGACCTTCACATATTAAAATAATCTCAAAAGGTATGATTCATTCACTGCTCAACCCAACATTAAACACTAAGAATATTTGGTTAAACTTATCTTGTTTGAGTTTTTCTCTGGTACAGGAGAACCATGGAATTGATGTGAATGCTCACAATGATTCTTTAGAGATGAACTTTATGAGATCTAAATAACCAAATCGCCTTTAGGAGGTATGCAATGCTAGACCCCTCAAATTTGTTCAAGTTTGGTTTTGCTTACAATTAATAGCTCCTTTTATGTGCATAAAATCCAATGCTATTGATTTTATTTTACTTACTCATTGAAATAATATGATTTTATTGCACAGAAAATGACCTCAATTCTATTTTACAAGACCAAGGAACGCTTTTCCCTTGGAATCAGTAAACTTACAGAAATGGAATAGCAAGGAGTGACTCTCAAATGAAGATGATAATAACATAATTAACATTTTTTTTTTTTTTTTTGTGTGGTAGCAACGCTTATTTTGGGTTCAGCTTGTGCCAGCAGTCTCTAAATACCTTGGGATGGTAAAAGCATGTTGAATTTTTTTGGCTCAAGTTATAACGGCACCGACTTTGTAAAGGAAGACGAGTTAACGAAATACGGTTTAGAGAAGCCGTTGTTAGCCCAATTCAAGTTTGGCAATGATGTAGCAATGATTATGTCCATTACAGCAATATTCATACTTTGAACTGCACTATTACTTGATGCCTCGTTCGCTCCTGTATTAATTAGGATTGCATTCTCATTTCTAGTGTTGGCCATTTCCTTTATGGTTGGAGCATTCCTGAGTGAGTGTAGGGAGAAACAGCAGAAGGCCTTATTTTCTAACTCAATCAGCCGGCTAAAACTCCAAAGTAAGAAGATGTGTCGTGTCGTGCCGTGCCGTGCCATGCCGTGCCGTGCCATAATGTTTTATGTATATGTTATTCTACATAAAACTTTTGAATAATAAGATTGAATAAAAATGCTTTTGAGAGGAACAACAAGGTTTTATATCCTGTGTATCTTGCATGTGAAAATGGCAAAGCCAAAATAATGAAGAATTTGCTAGAAATGTGGTATGATGCAATTGAATTTCTTTGTAATAGAGACGGAAGCATTCTTCATGTTGCGGCCATGTGCGGAAAAGTAGAAATAGTGAGTTGTTTACTAAAAGAAAAATCATTGGATGAACTTGTTAATAAGATGGATAAGGACGGGAAAACACCTTTGCATTTGATAGCATTGAGTTGCAATCACATGGTAGTGGCTACTCTACTATACCATAAACAATCAAAGCTTGACATTGTAAATAATCAAGGATTGACAACTTATGACCTTTACATATTAAAATAATCTCAAAGGGTATGATTCATTCATTACTCAACCCAACATTAAACAACAAGAATATTTGGTTAAACTTATCTTGTTTGAGTTTTTCTCTGGTACAGGAGAACCAGGGAATTGATGTGAATGCTCAGAATGATTCTTTAGAGATGAACTTTATGAGGTATGATTAACCAAATCGACTTCAGGAGGTATGCAATGCTAGACCCCTCAAATTTGTTCAAGTTTGGTTTTCCTTATAATTATTAGATCCTTTTCCATGCATAAAATCCAGTGTTATTGATTATATTTTACTTACTCATTGAGATAATATGATTTTATTGTACAGAAAATGACCTTAGTGCTATTTTACAAGACCAAGGAACGCTTTTCTTCTGCAATCGGTAAACTTACAGAAATGAAAAAGCAAGGAGAGACTCTCAAAAGAAGATGTTAATAACATAATTAATTTTTTTTTTTTTTTTGTGGTAGCAACGCTTATTGTTGGTTCAGCTTGTGCCGGTAGTCTCCAAATACCTTGGGATGGTAAAAGCATGTTGGATTCATTTGGCTCAAGTTATAACAGCACCGACTTTGTAGAGGAAGACGAGTTAACGAAATATGAATTACAGAAGCCGTTGTTAGCCCAATTTATGTTTGGCAATGTTGCAGCAAAGATTATGTCCATTACAGCAATATTCATACTTTGAACTGCACTATTACTTGATGCCTCGTTCACCCCTGTATTGATTAGGATTGTATTCTCATTTCTAGTGTTGGTCATTTCCGTTATGGTTGGAGCATTCTTGAGTGAGTGTAGAGAGAAACAGCAAAATGCCTTATTTTCTAACTCAATCAGCCGGCTAAAACTCCAAAGTAAGAAGATGTGTCGTGTCGTGCCGTGCCGTGCCATGATGTTTTATGTATATGTTATTCTACATAAAACTTTTGAATAATAAGTTTGAATAAAAATGTTTTTGAGAGGAACAACAAGGGTCTATATCCTTTGTATCTTGCATGTGAAAATGGCAAAGCTAAAACAATGAAGAAGTTGCTAGAAATGTGGCCTAACGCAACCGAATTTCTTTGTAATAGAGACGGAAGCATTCTTCATGTTGCGGCCATGTGCGGAAAAGAAGAAACAGTGAGTTGTAAACTAAAATAAAAAGCATTAGATGAACTTGTTAATAAGATGGATAAGAATGAGAATACACCTTTGCATTTGGTAGCATTGAGTTGCAATCATATGGTAGTGGCTACTCTACTGTACCATAAACAATTAAAGCTTGACATTGTAAATAATCAAGGTTTGATAACTTATGACCTTTACATAATAAAATAATCTCAAAAGGTATGATTCATTCACTACTCAACCCAACATTAAACAACAAGAATATTGGGTTAAACTTATCTTGTTTCAGTTTTTCTCTGGTACAGGAGAACCAGGAAATTGATGTGAATACTCAGAATGATTCTTTAGAGGTGAACTTTATGAGATCTTAATAACCAAATCGACTTCACGAGGTATGCAATGCTAGACTCCTCAAATTTGCTCAAGTTTGGTTTTGCTTATAATTATTAGCACCTTTTATATGCATAAAATCCAATGCTATTGATTATATTTTATTTACTCATTGAAATAATATGATTTTACTGTACAGAAAATGACCTTAGTTCTATTTTACAAGACCAAGGAATGCTTTTCCCCTACAATCAATAAACTTACATAAATGAAAAAGCAAGAAGAGACTCTCAAAAGAAGATGTTAATAAAATAATTAACATTTTTTTTTTGTGGTAGAAACGCTTATTGTTAGTTCAGCTTGTGCCGGTAGTCTCCAAATACCTTGGGATGGTAAAAGCATGTTGGATTCTTTTGGCTCAAGTTATAACAGCACCGACTTTGTAGAAGAAGACGAGTTAATGAAATACGGTTTAGAGAAGCCGTTGTTAGCCCAATTCACGTTTGGCAATGTTGCAGCAACGATTATGTCCATTACAACAATATTCATACTTTTAACTGCACTATTACCAGATGCCTTGTTCGCCCTTTTATTGATTAGGATTGCATTCTAATTTTTAGTGTTGGCCATTTCCTTTATGGTTGGAGAATTCTTGAGTGAGTGTAGTGTGAAACAGCAGAAGACCTTATTTCCTAACTCAATCAGCCGGCTAAAACTCCAAAGTAAGAAGATGTGTCGTGTCGTGTCGTGCCGTGCCATGATTTTTTAGGTATATGTTATTCTACATAAAACTTTTGAATAATAAGTTTGAATAAAATTGCTTTTGAGAGGAACAACAAGGGTCTATATCCTTTGTATCTTGCATGTGAAAACGGCAAAGCCAAAACAATGAAAAAGTTTCTAGAAATTTGGCCTGATGCAACCGAATTTCTTTGTTACAGAGACAGAATCATCTTCATGTTGCGGCCATGTACGGAAAAGAAGAAAGAGTGAGTTGTATACTAAAAGAAAAATCATTGGATGAACTTGTTAATAAGATGGATAAGGATGGGAATATACATTTGCATTTGGTAGCATTGAGTTGCAATCACATGGTAGTGGCTACTCTACTATGCCATAAACAATCAAAGCTTTACATTGTAAATAATCAAGGCTTGACAACTTATAACCTTTACATATTAAATTAATCTCAAAAGTTATGATTCATTCACTACTCAACCCAACATTAAACAACAAGAATATTTGGTTAAACTTATCTTGTTTGAGTTTTTCTCTGGTACAGGAGAACCATGGAATTGATGTGAATGCTCAGAATGATTCTTTAGAGATGAACTTTATGGGATCTGAACAACCAAATCGAATTCAATAGTTATGCAATGATAGACCCCTCAAATCTGTTAAATTTTGGTTTTGCTTACAATTATTAGCTCCTTTTATATGCATAAAGTGCAATGCAATTGATTTTATTTTACTTACTCATTGAAATAATATGATTTTATTGTACAAAAAATGACCTTAGTGCTATTTTACAAGATCAAGGAACGCTTTTCCCCCGCAATCAGTAAACTTACAGAAATGAAAAAGCAAGGAGAGACTCTCAAAAGAAGATGTTAATAACGGAATTAATTTTTTTTTTTTGTAGCAATGCTTATTGTTGGTTCAGCTTGTGTAGGTAGTCTCCAAATACCTTGGGATGGTAAAAGCATGTTGGATTCATTTGGCTCAAGTTATAACAGCACCGACTTTGTAGAGGAAGACGAGTTAACAAAATATGGATTACAGAAGCCGTTGTTAGCCCAATTCATGTTTGGCAATGTTGCAGCAAAGATTATGTCCATTACAACAATATTCATACTTTGAACTGCACTATTACTTGATGCCTCGTTCGCCCCTGCATTGATTAGGATTGCATTCTCATTTCTAGTGTTGGTCATTTTCGTTATGGTTGGAGCATTCTTGAGTGAGTGTAGAGAGAAACAGCAGAAGGCCTTATTTTCTAACTCAATCAGTCGGCTAAAACTCCAAAGTAAGAAGATGTGTCGTGCCGTGCCGTGCCGTGCCATGATGTTTTATGTATATGTTATTCTACATAAAACTTTTGAATAATAAGTTTGAATAAAAATGTTTTTGAGAGGAACAACAAGGGTCTATATCCTCTGTATCTTGCATGTGAAAATGCAAAGCCAAAACAATGAAGAAGTTGCTAGAAATGTGGCCAAATGCGAGCGAATTTCTTTGCAATACAGACGGAAGCATTCTTCATGTTGCGGCCATGTGCGGAAAAGAAGAAACAATGAGTTGTAAACTAAAATAAAAAGCATTTGATGAACTTGTTAATAAGATGGATAAGGATGGCAATACACCTTTGTATTTGGTAGCATTGAGTTGCAATCACATGGTAGTGGATACTCTACTGTACCATAAACAATTAAAGCTTGACATTGTAAATAATCAAGGTTTGATAACTTATGACCTTTACATAATAAAATAATCTCAAAAGGTATGATTCATTCATTACTGAACCCAACATTAAACAACAAGAATGTTGGGTTAAACTTATCTTGTTTCAGTTTTTCTCTGGTACAGGAGAACCAGGGAATTGATGTGAATACTCAGAATGATTCTTTAGAGGTGAACTTTATGAGATCTTAATAACCAAATCGACTTCAAGAGGTATGCAATGCTAGACTCCTCAAATTTTTTCAAGTTTGGTTTTGCTTACAGTTATTAGCACCTTTTATATGCATAAAATCCAATGCTATTGATTATATTTTACTTACTCATTGAAATAATATGATTTTATTGTACAGAAAATGACCTCAGTGCTATTTTACAAGACCAAGGAATGCTTTTCCCCTGCAATCAGTAAACTTACAGAAATGAAAAAGCAAGGAGAGACTCTCAAAAGAAGATGTTAATAATAGAATTAACATTTTTTTGTGCATTGTGGAAACGTTTATTGTCAGTTCAGCTTGTGCCGGTAGTCTCCAAAAACCTTGGGATGGTAAAAACATGTTGGATTCTTTTGGCTCAAGTTATAACACCACCGACTTTGTAGAGGAAGACGAGTTAACGAAATATGGTTTAAAGAAGCCGTTGTTAGCCCAATTCACGTTTGGCAATGTTGCAGCAATGATTATGTCCATTACAGCAATATTCATACTTTTAACTGCACTATTACCAGATGCCTCGTTCGCCCTTTTATTGATTAGGATTGCATTCTCATTTTTAGTGTTGGCCATTTCCTTTATGGTTGGAGCATTCTTGAGTGAGTGTAGAGTGAAACAGCAGAAGACCTTATTTTCTAACTCAATTAGCCGGCTAAAACTGCAAAGTAAGAAGATGTGTCGTGTCGTGTTGTGCCGTGCCGTGCCGTGCCGTGCCATGATTTTTTAGGTATATGTTATTCTACATAAAACTTTTGAATAATAAGTTTGAATAAAACTTCTTTTGAGAGGAACAACAAGGGTCTATATCTTTTGTATCTTGCATGTGGAACGGCAAAGCCAAAACAATGAAGAAGTTTCTAGAAATTTGGCCTGATGCAACCGAATTTCTTTGTTACAGAGACGGAAGCATCTTCATGTTGCGGCCATGTACGGAAAAGAAGAAAGAGTGAGTTTTATACTAAAAGAAAAATCATTAGATGAACTTGTTAATAAGATGGATAAGGATGGGAATACACATTTGCATTTGGTAGCATTGAGTTGCAATCACATGGTAGTGGCTACTCTACTATACCATAAACAATCAAAGCTTGACCTTGTAAATAATCAAGGCTTGACAACTTATAACCTTTACATATTAAATTAATCTCAAAAGGTATGATTCATTCACTACTCAACCCAACATTAAACAACAAGAATATTTGGTTAAACTTATCTTGTTTGAGTTTTTCTCCGGTACAGGAGAACCAGGGAATTGATGTGAATGCTCAGAATGATTCTTTAGAGATGAACTTTATGGGATTTGAACAACCAAATCAACTTCAAGAGTTATGCAATGCTAGACCCCTCAAATCTGTTAAATTTTGGTTTTGCTTACAATTATTAGCTCCTTTTATATGCATAAAATCCAATGCTATTGATTTTATTTTACTTACTCATTGAAATAATATGATTTTATTGTACAAAAAATGACCTTAGTGCTATTTTACAAGATCAAGGAACGCTTTTCCCCTGCAATCAGTAAACTTACAGAAATGAAAAAACAAGGTGAGACTCTCAAAAGAAGATGTTAATAACAGAATTAACATTTTTTTTTTGTAGCAACGCTTATTGTTGGTTCAGCTTGTGTTGGTAGTCTCCAAATACCTTGGGATGGTAAAAGCCTGTTGGATTCTATTGGCTCAAGTTATAACGGCACCGAATTTGTAGAGGAAGACGAGTTAACGAAATACGATTTAGAGATGCCGTTGTTAGCCCAATTCATGTTTGGTAATGTTGCAGCAATGATTATGTCCATTACAGCAATATTCATACTTTGAAATGCACTATTACTTGATGCCTCGTTCGCCCTTGTATTGATTAGGATGACATTCTCATTTCTTGTGTTGGCCATTTCCTTTATGGTTGGAGAGTACATGAGTGAGTGTAGAGAGAAACAACAGAAGACCTTATTTTCTAACTCAATAAGCCGACTAAAACTCCAAAGTAAGAAAATGTGTCGTGCCGTGCCGTACCGTGCCTTGCCATGATGTTTTATGTATATGTTATTCTATATAAAACTTTTGAATAATAAGTTTGAATAAAAATGCTTTTGAGAGGAACAACAAGGGTCTATATCCTCTCTATCTTGCATGTGAAAATGGCAAAGCCAAAACAATGAAGAAGTTGCTAAAAATTTAGCCTGATGCAACCGAATTTCTTTGTAATAGAGACGGAAGCATTCTTCATGTTGCAGCCATAGGCGGAAAAGAACAGTGAGTTGTATACTAAAAGAAAAATCATTGGATGAACTTGTTAATAAGATGGATAAAGATAGGAATACACCTTTTCATTTGGTAGGTTTGAGTTGCAATTACATGGTAGTGGCTACTCTACTGTACCATAAACAATCAAAGCTTGATATTGTAAATAATCAAGGCTTGACAACTTATGACTTTTACATATTAAAATAATCTCAAAAGGTATGATTCATTCACTACTCAACCCAACATTAACCAACAAGAATATTGGGTTAAACTTATCTTGTTTGAGTTTTTCTCTGGTACAGGAGAACCAGGGAATTGATGTGAATGCTCAGAATGATTCTTTACAAATGAACTTTATGAGATCTGAAGAACCAAATTGACTTCAGGAGGTGTGCAATGCTAGACCCGTCAAATTTGTTCAAGTTTAGTTGTGCTTACAATTATTAGCTCCTTTTATATGCATAAAATCCAATGCTATTGATTTTATTTTACTTACTCATTGAAATAATATGATTTTATTGTACAAAAAATTTACTCAGTGCTGTTTTACAAGATCAAGGAACGCTTTTCCCCTTCTATCATTAAACTTACAGAAATAAAAAAGCAAGGAGAGACTCTCAAAACAAGATGTTAACAACATAATTAACATTTTTTTTTTTTTTTGTAGCAACGCTTATTGTTGGTTCAGCTTGTGCTGGTAGTCTCCAAATACCTTGGGATGGTAAAAGCATGTTGGATTCTTTTGGCTCAAGTTATAACGGCACCGAATTTGTAGAGGAAGATGAGTTAACGAAATATGGTTTAGAGAAGCCATTTTTAGCCCAATTCATGTTTGGCAATGTTGCATCAATGATTATGTCCATTACTGCAATATTCATACTTTGAACTGCACTTTTACTTGATGCCTCGTTCGCCCCTGTATTGATTAGGATTGCATTCTCATTTCTAGTGTTGGCAATTTCCTTTATGGTTGGAGCATTCTTGAGTGAGTGTAGAGAGAAACAGCAGAAGACCTTTTTTCCTAACTCAATCAGCCGGCTAAAACTCCAAAGTAAGAAGATGTGTGTGTCGGGCCGTGCCGTGCCGTGCCATGATGTTTTATGTATATGTTATTCTACATAAAACTTTTGAATAATAAGTTTGAATAAAAATGTTTTTGAGAGGAACAACAATGGTCTATAACCTCTGTATCTTGCATGTGAAAATGGCAAAGCCAAAATAATGAAGAAGTTGCTAGAAATTTGGCCTGATGCAATCGAATTTCTTTGTAATAGAGACGGAAGCATTCTTCATGTTGCGGCCATGGGCGGAAAAGAAGAAACAGTGAGTTGTATACTAAAAGAAAAATCATTGGATGAACTTGTTAATAAGAAGGATAAGGATGGGAATACACCTTTGCATTTGGCAGCTTTGAGTTGCAATCACATGGTAGTGGCTAATCTTCTGTACCATAAACAATCAAAGCTTGACTTTGTAAATAATCAAGGCTTGACAACTTATGACCTTTACATATTAAAATAATCTCAAAAGGTATGATTCATTCACTACTCAACCCAACATTAAATAATAAGAATATTTGGTAAAACTTATGTTGTTTGAGTTTTTCTCTGGTACAGGAGAACCAGGGAATTGATGTGAATGCTCAGAATGATTCTTTAGAGATGAACTTTATGAGATCTGAATATCCAAATCGACTTCAGGAGTTATGCAATGCTAGACCCCTCAAATTTGTTAAATTTTGGTTTTGCTTACAATTATTTGCTCCTTTTATAAGCATAAAATCCAATGCTATTGATTATATTTTCCTTACTCATTGAAATAATATGATTTTATTGTACAGAAAATGACCTCAGTGTTATTTTACAAGACCAAAGAACGCTTTTCCTCTGCAATCAGTAAATTTACAGAAATGAAAAAGCAAAGAGAGACTCTCAAAAGAAGATGCTAATAACATAATTAACATTTTTTTTTGGTGTTAGAAACGCTTATTGTTGGTTCAGCTTGTGCTGGTAGTCTTCAAATACCTTGGGATGGTAAAAGCATGTTGGATTCTTTTGACTCAAGTTATAACAGCACCGACTTTGTAGAGGAAGACGAGTTAACGAAATATGGTTTAAAGAAGCCGTTGTTAGCCCAATTCATGTTTGGCAATGTTGCAGCAATGATTATGTCCATTACAGCAATATTCATACTTTTAACTGCACTATTACCTGATGCCTCGTTCTCCCTTGTATTGCTTAGGAATGCATTATCATTTCTAGTGTTGGCCATTTCCCTTATGGTTGGAGCATTCTTGAGTGAGTGTAGAGTGAAATAGCAGAAGACCTTATTTTCTAACTCAATTAGCCGGCTAAAACTCCAAAGTAAGAAGATGTGTCGTGTCGTGCCGTGCCGTGCCATGATTTTTTTAAGGATATGTTATTCTACATAAAACTTTTGAATAATAAGTTTGAATAAAAATGCTTTTGAGAGGAACAACAAGGGTCTATATCCTTTGTATCTTACATGTGAAAATTGCAAAGCAAAAACAATGAAGAAGTTTCTAGAAATTTGGCCTGATGCAACCGAATTTCTTTGTAATAGAGATGGAAGCATTCTTCATAGTGCAGCCATGTGCGGAAAAGAAGAAAGAGTGAGTTGTATACTAAAAGTAAAATCATTGGATGAACTTGTTAATAAAATGGATAAGGATGGGAATACACCTTTGCATTTGGTAGCATTGAGTTGCAATCACATGGTAGTGGCTACTCTACTGTACCATAAACATTCAAAACTTGACATTGTAAATAATCAAGGCTTGACAACTTATAACCTTTACATATTAAATTAATCTCAATAGGTATGATTCATTCATTACTCATCCCAACATTAAACAACAAGAATATTTTGTTAAACTTATCTTGTTTGAGTTTTTCTCTGGTACAGGAGAACCAGGGAATTGATGTGAATGCTTAGAATGATTCTTTAGAGATGAACTTTATGAGATCTTAATAACCAAATCGACTTCAAGAGGTATGCAATGCTAGACTCCTCAAATTTTTTCAAGTTTGGTTTTGCTTACAGTTATTAGCACCTTTTATATGCATAAAATCCAATGCTTTTGATTATATTTTCCTTACTCATTGAAATAATATGATTTTATTGTACAGAAAATGACCTCAGTGCTATTTTACAAGACCAGTGAACTTTTTTCCTCTACAATCAGTAAACTTACAGAAATGAAAAAGCAAGGAGAGACTCTCAAAAGAAGATGTTAATAACATAATTAACATTTTTTTTTTTTTTTTTTGTGGTATCAACGCTGATTGTTGGTACAGCTTGTGCCGGTAGTCTTTAAATACCCTGGGATGGTAAAAGCATTTTGGATTCTTTTGGCTCAAGTTATAACAGCACCGACTTTGTGGAGGAAGACGAGTTGACGAAATATGGTTTAGAGAAACCGTTGTTAGCTCAATTCATGTTTGGCAATGTTGCAGCAATAATTATGTCCATTATAGCAATATTCATACTTTGAACTGCACTATTACTTGATGCCTCGTTCGCCCTTGTATTGATTAGGATTGCATTCTTATTTCTAGTGTTGGCCATTTCCTTTATGGTTGGAGCATTCTTGAGTGAGTTTAGAGTGAAACAGCAAAAGACTTTATTTTCTAACTCAATCAGCCGACTAAAACTCCAAAGTTAGAAGATGTATGATGTTGTGTCGTGTCGTGCCGTGCCGTGCCATGATGTTTTAGATATATGTTATTCTACATAAAACTTTTGAATAATAAGTTTGAATAAAAATGCTTTTGAGAGTAACAACAAGGGTCTATATCCTCTGTATCTTGCATGTGAAAATGACAAAGCCAAAATAATGAAGAAGTTTCTAGAAATTTGGCCTGATGCAACCGAATTTCTTTGTAATAGAGACTGAAGCATTCTTCATGTTGTGGCCATGTGCGGAAAAGAAGAAACATTGAGGTGTATATTAAAAGAAAAATCATTGGATGAACTTGTTAATAAGATGGATAAGGATGGGAATACACCTTTGCGTTTGGTAGCATTGAGTTGCAATCACATGGTAGTGGCTACTCTACTGTACCATAAACAATCAAAGCTTGACTTTGTAAATAATCAAGGCTTGACAACTTATGACCTTTACATATTAAAATAATCTCAAAAGGTATGATTCATTCACTACTTAACCCAACATTAAACAACAAGAATATTTGGTTAAACTTATCTTGTTTGAGTTTTTCTCCGGTACAGGAGAACCAGGGAATTGATGTGAATGCTCAGAATGATTCTTTAGAGATGAATTTTATGGGATCTGAACAACCAAATCGACTTCAAGAGTTATGCAATGCTAGACCCCTCAACTCTGTTAAATTTTGGTTTTGCTTACAATTATTATCTCCTTTTATATGCATAAAATCCAATGCTATTGATTTTATTTTACTTACTCATTGAAATAATATGATTTTATTGTACAAAAAATGACCTCAGTGCTATTTTACAAGATCAAGGAACGCTTTGCGCCTACAATCAGTAAACTTACAGAAATGAAAAAGAAAGGAGAGACTCTCAAAATAAGATGTTAATAGCATAATTAACTTTTTTTTTTTTTTTTTTTTTTTTTTTTTTGTGGTAGCAACGCTTATTGTTGGTTCAGCTTGTGCCGGTAGTCTCCAAATACCTTGGGATGGTAAAAGCATGTTGGATACTTTTGGCTCAAGTTATAACGGCACCGACTTTGTGGAGGAAGACGAGTTAACGAAATATAGTTTAGAGAAACTATTGTTAGCCCAATTCATGTTTAGCAATGTTGCAGCAATGATTATGTCCATTACAACAATATTCATACTTTGTACTGCAATAATACTTGATGCCTCGTTTGCCCCTATATTGATTAAGATTTCATTCTCATTTATAGTGTTGGCCATTTCCTTTATGGCTGGAGCATTCTTGAGTGCTATTAGCTTTTGAATTGCGACTTATGAAGTATCTTCAATCAAAGTTTACCTCATGGATTGTGTTCTTCAATATTATCATTAGCTACTAGTCGGTATTCCATTGATAATTTTATCTTTCGAAGCGGAAGCTTTATCTCAACACATGCACTCCCTTTTCTTGAGTATTTATCTTCAGTTGCACAGATTGCAGAGAATGGTTCATTTTTCTCTCCTTCATAGTCATACTTCAAAATGTGGACAACTTACTATATTACGATGCTGTATTATTTTGGTTTCTTACTTTTTTATATTACCTTCAATAGCATTAGAATACCTTAAATTGATGTTTGTTATTATGTTTGAGATCATTTTAGGACTTAATTTAAGTTAAAATTTAATAGTCCATGTGGTGGATAGTAAGTGTAGAGAGAAGTAGCAGGAGACCTTATTTTCTAACCCAATCAGCCGGCCAAAACTCCATAGTAAGAAGATGTGTCGTGTTGTGTTGTGCCGTGCCATGCCGTGCCGTGATGTTTTATGTAGATGTTATTCTACATAAAACTTTTAAATAATAAGTTTGAATAAAAATGTTTTTGAGAGGAACAACAATGATCTATATCTTTTGTATCTGGCATGTGAAAATGGCAAAACCAAAACAATGAAGAAGTTGTTAGAAATGTGGCCTGATGCAACTGGATTTCTTTGTAATAGAGGTAGAAGCATTCTTCATGTTGCAGCCTTGCGCAGAAAAGAAGAAACAGTGAGTTGTATACTCAAAGAAAAAGCATTGGATGAACTTGTTATGCACTCCCTTTTCTTGAGTATTTATCTTAAACTACATAGATTGCAGATAATGGTTCATTTCACTCTCCTACACAGTAATACTTCAAAATGTGGACGACATACTATATTATGATGCTGTATTCTTTTTGTTTCTTACTTTTTTATATTACCTTCAATAGCATTATAATATATTAAGTTGTTGTTTTTATTTATTTATTATTTATTATTTATTTTATGTTTGAGATCATTTTAGGACTTAATTAAAGTTAAAATTCAACAGTACTTGTGGTGGATAGCAAGTGTAGAGAGAAGCAGCAGGAGACCTTTTTTTCTAACCCAATCAGCCGGCCAAAACTCCATAGTAAGAAGATGTGCCGTGTTGTGTTGTGCCGTGCCGTGCCGTGCCGTGACGTTTTATGTAGATGTTATTCTACATAAAACTTTTGAATAATAAGTTTGAATAAAAATGCTTTTGAGAGGAACAACAAGGGTCTATATCCTCTGTATCTTGCATGTGAAAATGGCAAAGCCAAAACAATGAAGAAGTTGCTAGAAATGTAGCCTGATGCAACTGAATTTCTTTGTAATAGAGACAGAAGCATTCTTCATGTTGCAGGCGCCATACGTGGAAAAGAAGAAATAGTGAGTTGTATACTCAAAGAAAAATCTTTGGATGAACTTGTTAATAAGAAAAAGCATTGTATCGCCGCCGGAGATTGAGATCAGAGAGATAAAGAAAGAGGAGGAGATCGGAGCCAAGGAGGAGGAGGGTTTGGTTGAAGCAAATTGACTCACCAGATTTTCTTAAAATTTACGAATATTCTTCTATTAATAAAAGGAAAGTTTGCAAAGCAATTTATGCATTTTTTTTTTTGCCCATTATATCCTCACTGTGTATATAGAATCCATGTTATTACGTGTGTCTGTGTTTGTGCCAAAACTAATTAGCTTTTTGCTTCTTAATTATTGGGTTAATTTGTGATGCTAGAAAGTTTTAGCAAGTTATTATGAGTAACCATGAGTCACAAGTAGCAGCACAGAGCATGCTCAGTACTCCCTCAATTTCATGAATGCTAATCTAATCTAATCTATAGGAATTAGCTAGGCATATACATACCTGATTGGGGGATTATCATTGAATAAATAATATATAAAAAAAAAAAAATAGTAGCTAGGAATAAAACAGCATATGGTTTGTGATATTTTATTGTCATTGAAATATCAAGCTTAGAGATTCACTCAAGCACGTTAATTTAGGAGATCAATACTCATGTCAAAGTTAAACAAAAATTGCATTCAATTATTTAGAAAATGATTTTCAGTCAATGGATTAAAGAAGATAGAAAAATCAAGATTTAAATGATTAAATGGCTTGAATAGAATCAAAATATAAACTTTTTTGGCACACTGTATAGTATAGTATAGTATAGTATTGAATTATATTGGATTAGACTGTATTGTATTATTGTTAATACAATCATGCGTTTGGAAATAGATTGTATTATACTATATTAAATAATACAAATGTTTGATATTTTATTGTACTGTATTATATTTAATAAATAGTAATGATTATATATTAAAAAATTTAAATTTTTAAAAATTGAAAATTATATTATTAAAATTAAAATTAATAATGATTGTATTTGACTATATTTTTGTTAATTCATGAAAAATACCATATATAAATATTAAATATTTTCACACGAGTACAATATGATTATTTTTTTTATTAATAAATTTTTTAAAAAATTATTAAGAAAATAAATTATTATCTTATCTGTTTTTTAATTTAATTTATTTTTTTTTACTATAAGAAAATTCCAGCAATAAGTAAAAGTGGGAACATTTAAAAAAATAATAATAAATAAAATTGTAACGTTGGGATCCAATATCAAGCACGTGAAGCATCGAGCATAGGGATGCCAAATTACCCGGCCGGGCCGGGAACCCGGCTTTACCCGGGCCGGAAATCCCGGGTAAAACCCGGACATGCCTTACTCGGCACCGGGTAAGGGTTGTCCGGGTACCCGGGTACCCGGTTTTTAATTTTTTAATTTTTTTCTTTCTAAAAATGTGTTGAACTTTGCTGGAAAATGTGTTAGCTCTAATAAACTTGACCATTTTTGTTTTACTAAACAGTAAAAAAAAAAAAAAAACAAAAATCAATTAAAGATAATTCAATCCTAAATTTAAAATTTAAAAGTCTCCTCTCAACTAGCAAAATTTTAGACGGGTGATTTGTGGCTTCTGTTTGTGCATGCCCTGTTTTTTGCTTTGCCATTCTCTGTTTTTGTTAGTTCTCTTCATATCAGCTTTTGTTGTGCCTCTGGGTTTCTGTCTTTGTCCCGCCCTTGTTGCTTTTCTTTGCCTCTTTGGTTTCTGTTGTAGCTTGTTTGTACCCTGCTTGTTTTGCTTGTTATTTATTTAATTTATTGATATAATTTTTGTTTTCTTATTTTGGGTTGTTTTATTAATTAATATGGTAAATTTTAATATGCTAAGGATATAATGTAAATTTTGGGTTGCTTAACAGTAACATGTAGCATTGTAGCCTTGAATTAATTAATTAATTTTTTTTTTTTTTTAAAAAAGAGTAAAATCCGGGTAAAACCCGGGCAAAATCCGGGTATGGATACCCGGAAACCCGGCCGGGTTTTTATGGACCGGGTACCCGAATTCGAAAATCCGGGTATTTCCGGGCCGGGTATCCGGACTGTTAAAACCCGGGTACCCGGCCGGGTCCGGGTATACCCGGCCTAGACCCAGGTTTTTGCCATCCCTAATCGAGCATCGCCTAATACCACCCCTCCTAATATCTAATATCTTCATTTTGTATTATTATTATTATTGTTTTTAAAGAATTATTTTGTATTAATTAATACAATACATAGTAGCTGGCTAGCTGCCAAACACCTGTCCTTGCATTACCATAATACATACCTGCTCCTTATCCAACGTAATGCGAGATGCCAAATAACTAACACCAAGCACTTTAATGATACCGAGCAAAGTCCCACATCGCCAACGAAGAAGCATTTTTAAACCCTTATAACTAGCACCAAGCACTTTAATTCGATAATTATCGATGTCAAATTGCAGTATTTAATTACAATTTTTTTTTAATTTTTTTTTTATCATTAATTCAATAATTATCTGTGTCATTTTTTTCTCTCCGAAACTTTTTACATTTTAATATTTTATATATTTAATTACAGATTTTTTTAAAAATCTTTAATTCAATACTTATCAGTATTTAATTACATATTTTTTTAATCATTAATTCAATAATTATCTGTGTCAATTTGCAGAATTGATTATGTTTTTTATATGTATTATCATTTGGATCAAGTGAGTTTTAATTAATAAAATTAACAAAACTCACTTGTGGCCTTGTGGGTGTTTGCTTAAAAGAGCAAATGTTCTTTCTTATTATCATGTGGTTGCTCTTTTTATTAGAATGGTGAATGAAGCTACAACTAACATACCATGTGAAAAGCATATCACCTTTTATCACATGTGGTAGTGCACCTCCTTTCCATATTGGTGCTTTGGCGGTAAGGGGTTCGAGTCCTACCATACATATTTTACATATACTTGTGGGGAAGTAATCTCTTGTTTGTGGTAGTAGATATCTGAGTCATACATGTGTTATTTGATTTTGGTTATTCTTAGTTTTCATTTTTTTAATCTGATTGATTTATCTCACCAAGGTGACTCACATTGACTCGAACCTGTTTTTTCAGATTTGAGTTGGTTCGGTTTAATACAGTTTTGGGGCTTGATAGGCCTGATGTGCCTAATGAAAATTTTACTTACATTTTATTAACTCTATGAACCTTTTTTGGACCATAATTCGACATCCGTATTCACATTTTATAGCCTATTTATCTATAATTCAACAACTTCAAGTATATATTTTTTAATGTATTTAACTTAATAATATTAACAGAAGTCCAAACAACACATAATGCATTACATCATAATTCAAAAATATAGTTCATAATAATAAGTATGTTTAACGAGATGGTGTGTTCAACGAGACTGTGAGAGCAAGAGTTTGGTTGTGAGACACTACATGGTGAGATTGTGAGAGTCTGAGAGAAATGGTAAGGAATAACAAATTGAGCGATGTGAGTTTGTGGTGAGGGCGAGAGATGTGTTGATTCTAGGGTTTGGTCAAAATAGTATTATTCTATTTATATTTTTGTTAATATATCTAATATTAAATAAAACAATTTTATTATTTAATAAAAAATATATAGATATGTATAACTACTTAAAATAAACCTTATATTCATCGAATCTATATTTAGTTTTATAATATATATATATAAATTATTTACTTAGTTTATACGGTTTGGTTCGGTTTTTAGCAAGACAAAACCATCCATGATTCGCTTAAACTTGGTATTCATTTTTTGAATCGGATTTACTCATCTCAACTAGGTGACTTGACTCGAACACGTATTTTCGGTTCGGTTTGACTTATATCGAATCTTAAAACCGAACTCACCCCTTGTTTTCTCTAAACCATCCAAGCACATATTAAAAATCTGTCTCACTTTCACTCTCAAAAATCTCTCATATCTCACCCAAAAATGTCATATCGAGCCAACATAATCCGAGCATCCAATGCCCCAAATCCTCCAAGCTACAACAGAAGAAACATTCGAACCACCCTCCCTCGACGGACCTCTACCCGTGGCTGCCACCTGGGTACATATACTACGGCGTGGAAGAGAACAGCTACATCCAAATATCAATGGTATGGCAACCCCAATGGTGCAGGAAGTAACGGTAATGTGTATTTACATATATACATACATATATATCAGTTTTTGGTAATGTGTATTTACATATGTACATACATATATCAGTTTTTCTCTGGTAGGCATACAACTTATAACATACTTATAGCAAGTGTCATATCATTAGTTTTTGCCATGTGCATACAATCAGTTGTGGTTAATAATTTTAAAAGGGATGAGGTAGCACTTGTGCTATAAGTATGCTATAAGTTGTGTGCCCACCAGAGAAATTTTGATACATATATACATCGTATTGTTATTTATACGTACATGGAGAGAGAAAAGAAGATATTTAATTTAATGAATGATATTTAATATTGTAAATATTTATATATGCAGGAGGATCTTGTGGGTATGGAAATGTTGTATCACAGCGCCCATTCTCTTCTCTGGTAACTGCAATAGGCCCAAGTCTTTACAAATCAGGCACGGAATGTGGTGCCTGTTATCATGTAATATTATTATTATTTTTAAGTATTACAATAATTTCTAACCTAAAATGTTTTAGGGGTCTACTGAGACATGTCAAGTTCAAATGTTACATGTCTACTTTTATATTGGGAGATGTTTATTCTCATAACATCAGGAAGAAAAGTCCTTACACATATTTGTAAAATGTGTATGGTGAAACTCGAATCCCTCACCACTAACGTGGAATGGGAGGTTCACTACCACATGTGCCAAGATTTGATATTAAATAATCGAAAATTTTAAATATTTTCAACATGCAAACTGATCACAAGTCACGACATGTTCAGTAGTTAATTGTTAGCCTCAACATGCAGACTTCTATCTGTCCTGGAGATGCTTGTGTTACAGACTGCACATTTCGACCTCAGTGGAACTGCATTCGGCGCCATGGCCCTTCCCGGTCAAGGCAAAAAACTCCGGGATGCCGGAGTCTTGGAAGTTCGATATGCACGGTAATTAAACTTTACTAATCAAATTAAGTTTATATAATCATACTATAAACTTCACAAAACAACACTAGACAAAACAAGAGAAACACTACAGAAAGTTAATTTATTGTAAAAAAAAACATTTTAAAAAGTATTTTTCAAAGATACCAATTTTTTTTTTTAATCTATTTCAGTCAAACAAATAGATATAAAAGCATTTTTGGTTATTTGATAAGAGTGTAATCACTCCCTAACATACTCTTTAGTTCAACAATTCTGACTTATATAATAAAGTTAAATAATTAATTAAATAGCAAGACTAATTAACTTGTCTCCATTGTCAACTTTTGCTTTTGAAATCCAGGGTTGCCTGTGACTGCTCTGGAAAAACCCTAGCATTCCATGTTGACCAGGGATCAAACTCGAACTATTTCGCCATGGTTGTTGAATTTGAAGAGGGAGATGGAGATCTTGCCGGCGTTGATCTGAAGGAGGAATCGGATGCCGCCAGGTCCAGAAACTGGCGAGCCATGACACAATCATGGGGTGCAGTCTGGAAGCTTGATGCTGGCTCAGAACTACACCCTCCATTTTCAATCAGGTTGACTTCACAATATTCAGGCCAAACTCTGGTGGCCAAAAATGTCATTCCTCAAGGATGGAAGCCTGGAGCCTCTTATAGGTCTCTGGTTAATTACTAATTATGAAATGATAAAATAGACCAGAAAAAGACCCCTAAATGTATAGCGCCCACTTATTGTAAAGTTGAGGTGCAAGTGTGAACAAGTGACTGTGATTTTAAGTTTTTTTTTTTTTTAGCTCGTGTGTGGTTTTGTAATTGAAGTATTGGATTAAAAAAAAAAAAAAAAAAGTGGTTTTACTGTGTAATCACGGTTGTTAATTTGAGTATGCACTCCCTTTTGTTGGTAAGTTGGTTTTGGATTGTGTTGATGAGTCAAAAAGTATCAAAAAATTTAGTCAAACCCAGACAAAATATATTTAATTAAGAGAAATAATCATTTCTCCCCTGTAATTTGTGTTATTCTCCACTTTCCCCCTCTTGTTATAAAATTGGCAGAAATCCCACCTCTAAATTGAATTTTTCTCCATTCTCCCCCTCCAGTCACTGTTTCCGTTAAAATGGTGATGTCACACTCTTTCAGAGGTTAAAAGACTACAATGCCCTTGGATTTTTATTTTTATTTTTAAAACTAATGTATCCATTAATCAAGAAGAAAAAAAATACAACTTAAACTAACATTTTGCTAGTTTTCTTCTCTTTTGGAGGAGAAGATTAAAGAGGCGAGATCGACAATGCCCTTAGATTTATGAGGTTAATTTTCAATACATTTACAAAATAATAAAAAACCAACCATAATCAAAAAACCAACCATAATCAAAAACCCGGTAGAATATAAACTTTTCTATAATTAGAAAAAATAAAGTCAGTTTTGATTTTTTTTTTCTTTCTATTAACCAAAATCAAAACCCAGAGAGACCTCACACATCTACTCGAGGCTTTCCATTCCACCTGGGAGACCTCGCACCTCACCTAAGGGACCTCTCCCATTCATGCGAGGTGCAAGCCGTGTTCAATCTCGACCTAACTAATCATACTCCCGAGTTAGTCTCACCTAAGGTCACCTCACAATTCTGGTTGAAGGAATATTTGTCGTCAACAATAAGAAATAAATTTTAAGTTTCATCAAGCTAAAAGATTCTAATAAGATCAAAGAGTCAACAGAGAAGGATCCAGATTAGTGTGATTGAGAGTAATTATAGATGATTGACAAATCAGTGTAAATCAACCCTAAATGGGCTCTCATATTGTACTATATATATAGGACTATGAATCAATGAGAAACTCAAGAAAAACATTTACCTTCAATCTTATATTTCTTCATGGTATCAGAGCCAAGGGCTCACAAAAGAAATAGAAATATCTTGTTTAATTTTTCAAGCAAATGGCGACCACCATTTCTTCCTCGATCTTCCTCTCATTTTTCCTCATCTATACCAAGCATTATGAATTCCCTAATCATTTGATTACTCTTTGTTTACCTACTTCAATGGCCCTGACCGGATATATCTATTATTTTGATTACTCTTAGCAAGGGTGTCAGCAAAAGAATTTGTCATTCTTGGACTTAATTCAATTGCGTCCAAATAGAAACTATCTAGCCAACTTCTAATATTGCCTATAACTCAGTTTAGATTTGTTTTAAAGACTTTTCAATCTACTTCATTAAGCAAAATCATTCAAGTGAGACAAGGGGTTGCAGGATCTTATTTATTTGATTTTGGGGAAAATGCGATTGATATATATGATAGGCTCTTGAAGAATCAAATCTGAGTAAGTGATTGCACATTTTCACTGCTTCGACGAATGAGTAATGACAGGTCAAATTGTTGACAAAGAATGTGATGTTGATGAGATAAACTTGGTGTGCATTCAACGAAATCGAAAATTAAACAAATAAATACAATAAAAAGATTCGACAAGGGGCTCATTTACCGGATATAAACACAAGTCAAGTAAATATGTTTATATATATTTTTTCAATATATAAAATAATTTAAATTTTTTATTCTACTTCTTAGTTTTAATTTTATATACATAGGTTAAAAAAGATCAAAATGCTCTTTGACCATTAAGTTGACTAATGGAAATTCAGGTGAGGGACAAAATTGATATATACAATAATAAAAAAAAGAAGCTAGAGACTAATTTTGTCATTTGTATAAAAGTCACAAACTAATTGATATTTTAAAAAGAGTCTTGGACTTATTTGATAATTTCCCTTTATATATTTATTCTCTTTTATGGCCACATTTATTACTAGTATCCTGTTTTAGTAAAATAAAATTTTAATTAATGACTGTGCATTTTGATACCTAAATACAGATAAACACCTTGATGAAAAAAACCAAAATATGGAAACAAAACTCCACACTAGATAATTATTAGTTTACAAACAAATTCCCTTTAACTTTATTTAACCAATCACTCCTTTAAAACTCAGTTGGTCTATATTTATAAAGGGAAGACACTTTCAAAGCCAGCTAGAGAGGAGTAAACTTATATACTTCATAAATTACGCTATTAATTAAGACCAGTATAGTTACATTAATTTGATCACCCTTTTTAATTTTTTTTTTTTTTAATTTATATGTTATTTTGAAAGTTTAAATAATTAGATATCTAGTCCGATGAAATTCGATCGGTATAATTGCAAAACCCTAATCTCCATCTATATATATATATACACTCTTCTAGTGGCCTCAAGTACATATATCCATAGTTTTCTCTAAACCATCAAAGCACATACCAAAAAACCATCTCAGTTTCCCTCTCAAAAGTCTCTCATATCATGCCCAAAAATGTCCTACCAAGATATCCAAATGCGAGCATCCAATCCCCCACATCCTCCAAACTACAATAGAACCCCTCCACTCCCTCTGCCACCACAACTGCCATCACCCCCACCTCCTTTGCCACCACAATTGCCACCACCCACACCTCTTCCAGTGCAGCTTTGGCGGCAGTCGCCAGGGTTCATATACTACGGCGTGGAAGAAAACACCTATGTCCAACTATCGACAACCGATAATGGTGCAAAACTTGAGTATCATGTGAGGCGATTGTCACCTGAAACGCTGTCAACTTTACGTGAATCACAACGAAAGGCAAAAATAACCAAGAATTCTAATGATATCACTTCGATCTACTTTGACAAGGACTCTATCGGCTTTGATTGGCTAATTAGTGGCTGGTTAGCAGAGAAAAGAATTACCTCCGGAGAAAATTATCATTGGGTATGTACATATATGTATGTGACATCCATAATCTTGTAATGCTTCAAATTAACCATTTGATTTTTGTTCTTCTTTGTTTAGTTTATGACATCCATAATCTTGATTTTTTTGGGGTGGGAAACAGTTATAATTTTATTTTAAGGGCGGTCAGGTCAAGTTTGGTATATATTATTTAAAAAACCGTTATTCGTTATATATTGTTTTCAGAAACAGTTATACTATTTGAAAAACCATTATTAGTTATATATTGTTTTTAAAAGCCGTTTTCTGATTATAATTTTTTAGAACATTTTTATGTTTTACCATTTTTTTTTTTTTTTTAAGCTTATGTTTTACCAATTTTAAAATATATAAAAAAAGAAGAAGCATTTTGATTATATATATATATATATAAAAGACATAATTTTTCTCTTGAAAAAGGAATTAAAGTAAATTTGAAAAAAGTTCAAAAACTTTGTTCATTTTGAGAAAAAGAAGATTAAAAAAATATAAAAAATAATTATTTTATTTTCAATTCAAATAAAAAAAAAATGTACTTTTAAATAATTTTTTGATATTGATATTGTAAAATTAATCATTACCTAGTATATTAATGATATAAGAGAGCTTAAATATCATTCATTAAATATTAACTATATTTGGGTGGTTTTTTTACAAAATTCGTATTAAAAAAATTATTAATTAGTTTGAATTGGACACATCATTTGTTGTGTTTTTTTTTTTACCTTGTTTGCGAGGTAATTAATATAATTATTTTGCAGTTGTATTATGATCCTAAGGGACGACAATACAGATCAAAGCGACAGGTTCTAAGATTTTGGCAAGAGCAAAACAGCGACGTAACAAGAAATGAACAAGTAGATTAAGGTGAAAAGTGGGCTGGCTTTTCAAAAGAATATATGCAATTTTAAAGTTTTCTGGTTATGTTTCTGGTTAATTTATCTCCATTGCTAAATTTTTGAAGCTATTTAGATTTGTAGAATAATATTAAATGATAATATAATTAATATATAGCTTCTTTTAAATAATGGTTTGATGTCCTTAAATTCAGTGAATTATAGTTGCTTTTAATGTTATATGGTTGAATAAATTTCTCTCAAACTCTCTTGAGACTTAAACCTGACATGTTATCAAGCTAAATGAATACCATTCAACATTAAGTAACATTAAGGGGTGCCACGATGGTATATCATCTCTATTTAAAATAACAAAATTACATGCATTCAATGATAAAAGAAAAAAAATTACCGCCGTCCAATATGGCCTAGTTGTAAGATCTCAACTTGACAATGTTTTAGGATCGAGTTACTGTCATTGCAAGTGATATATAAAAAAATTCCCTCACAATTCCGTAATGATAATATATATATATATATATGCAATGATGATAGAAAGGAATAATTGTTATTTTTTTTCTTCTTAATTACGTATTTCAGAATTGGGGAATAGGGTATGATTCAAGCCCACAATATTTTGAATGTAGGTGTTAGGATCTTACCACTTAATCATCCTCATCATGTCTTCTTAGTTACATTAATGATATGAAATTGGTGTTTGAAATTGATAGTTTATTGTCACCGAGGTATCCAAAAAGCATCTATCAAAAAAGTTTACACACCCATAAATCTAAAAACACAACCATCAATACACAAGAAGACTATATAAACTTAATAATACCTTTTAAGTTTAAATTGATACCATAACAGTTTTTAACAAAAGTCCCACATCGCCAAAGAAGAAGCATTTTGAAAACCATATAACCAACAGCAAGCACTATTTCAATCGCCGAGCTTGGTCACGCGAGCTTGTGACCCAAGAGGGGGCAATGAAGTGATGGGACATTGGTTCGATCCATCGAGCCGGGTCCATGGTTGGCTCATGACTGGCTTGCCCGTTTCAAGCTAAGAGTTGGTTCATGTGACTTCTGCGAAGGCCGGAGCCACATGGATCCTAGAGAGGAGGGCACAGCGTGAGGCTGGCTTCACAGAGCAGCGACTACCTCCCACTCTTAGCAGTGAAAGGATCACAGGCCGATGCCATCTGGGTCCAACATGGCTCTGTGGGTTGGGCTCTAATTGGACCACCACCTTTTTCTTTTTTCTCTCCAAAACTTCTTTCATTTTTTTTATTTTAATTACAGAATTGTTTATGTTTTATATATGTATTATCATTTGGATCTCGTGAGTTTTTAATTAAAATTAATCTGCTAAAACTCAGAACTTTAACTTAATTTGCAATATATGATTCACGTGGTCAATCTTTTCATTAAAATAGTGAATGAAGCTAAAACTAACATACCAGTGGAAACACATCACCTCTTAGTACGGGTGGTAGTACACATCTCTTCCACATTAGTGGTGACTGGTGAGTGGTTCGAGTTCCAATATGTGTATTTTACAAGTATGTGTGAGTAGTTTTCTCCCGATTTATTGGAAGTAAATATCTGGGCCGCTGATTTATTGTCTGATCTTGGTAGGTCTAATAGTCCAATTGTAATAGTTGAAATACTTAAAATAAAAAATAAAATACATACCGGAGGAAACTGAATAGTGAATACATATAATTGGTTGCCTTCAAGGTACGTGGGATAAAGCCCATCCAACTTTGAGGACAAAAAGGAAACATTGGTTGCCTCTCAATCTCAAGAAGATTGTTGTACAACAACCTCTTAATTGGAAAATGAATACACTAAAGCCTGATTTAATTCTTAATCTAGTTCAATACGTAGTTCACAGTTTGATTTTTGAAACATGTTCAATTTTGCTTTTACAAGAAAATTAAGACAAGTAAAATCTAAAACAAGCAATGAAGATAAATGGTGATAACGTCATACGTAATCTAGAGGTTATGGGTATATACATCGATATATATTTTAAAAATGTCCAATATATATTCACCTAAAATCATGTCTAAATGATATTATGGCGTGAATGATAAGATCTTGACAACTCACATCATTTGGACAGCCTAAGACAGTCTATTATGGGAAAGACAAATAGATGATGTGGTACAACTGTTTCACTGAACTGAATCATTTTTTTTATTTTTTATTTTCTTTACATATACATTCAATTTTCAACTTTTGAGAATCAATTTTTTTAACCGTATAGAAGTGTTAAAAATATATATATATATATAGAACAAATTCGGGTGGTATTATTTGTTGTTTTATCTACTTCCGTTTAGTTAATGTCTTTTCCAGCTTACTCACAAGTTTCACACGACTTCGTAATGCCAGTGGGAAGATTTTATGCCTTTTTTCTTCATTTGTTGGCTCTGTTGATCCTTCAGTGGCTGAAATTCTGACTATACACAAGGCGTGTGCTCTGATTTCATCTTGTTAGCTGTTAAACAATCGAAAGATTTCTATTATGAGTGACTCGGAATCGGTGGTGGCTTGGATTAATGGGGATGGGTTTGGAATGTTGAGTCAAGTTAATTTACTCTATGACATTAGGCAACTCTTATGCATAGGAGGTCTCTAGATGTGAAATTCACGCCAAGAAGTTCCAATTCTCTTGCGGATTGTTTGGCAAAAGGAGGTTCAAGCATGCAGTGGGAGAGGCTGGAATGGAGTGTGTCTTGAGTGGTGTTGATGTAATTTTGTTTTATCTTTTCTTCTCTACTGTTTCAGTCTTGTAAGGAGTTTTTGTTTCTGCTGGTGTTTGGCTTTTGCATGCCTCTGATATAGCGTTAGTCTGATTGTGGGGTTTTGGATATTGTTTTGGTTTGGTTTGCTGCTGCGATGTTTTCCCCTGGCAGTGCTTTAATAAATATGCACTTTCGAAAAACCACCACCTTCTTCTTCTTCGTCTTCTTCTTCACATCTCTCTCTGTTTTCTAGATTCATATTCCACACCAAAACAAACAAAACAAACGACACCGTTTCGTACCAGTTCGTTTTCCATTTTCGCAAATAACAATATCACGTACTGCAACCTGAAAAAGAATCATTGGAAAAATGATGAGAGAGAACCAGAGAGAGCATTTTAGAGAGAGAAACGGTGAGTTTCATAGAAACGAAGGCCTGCACTTTGGATCCAAGAAGAAAGGTTACTATGAAGAGGGCTATAACAGCAGAAACGACTACAGAGATAACCTGTTCTCTGTTTTTGTTGACAACATCAACCCTACGGTGGACCAGGAAGGTTTGTGGGGGATGCTCAAGCCCTTTGGGAGGATAAGGGACATCTTCTTATCAACCATGTCTGGATCCAGGAGAAGCAAATATGCCTTTGTGCGCTTTGGAACTCTTGAGGAAGCGGAGAAGGTTGTAGGACGCATCAACGGAATGCACATCTACAGTTGGCCTATCATGGCAAAGGTGGCTTCCTATGGATGGAGTAGAAGAAGGTCAGCTGAGATTAAACAACGCCAGAAGAACATCCCTGGTCGGTATAAGACAGAGGAATCTTCTGATATTGGTCTTAGAAGCAAGAGGTCCTTTGCTGAGGTTTTGAAAGGTGATCAAGATGATCCAATCCAGGAAAGTAGGGCAAATGCTCGTGCAAAGAGAGATATCTCAATGAAATGGACCAGGAACTGGAGGGATAGTGAGTGGCTTAAGAAATGTGCTGTTGGTACCCTGAGGGATTTTGCGAATGTGACCTCTGTGAACTCTAAGCTTCAATGCAGAGGTTTCAAGTTCTCATCGGTGTTTCTAGGTGATAAAAGCATCCTATGGTTCTTCGATACTGAGACTGAAAGGGAAGGGTTCATAAGGAACAGATTCTTCTGGGAAGATACTTTCATTTCAATGCAAAATTGGTCTGATTCTTTATGTCCTCAATCACGGTTGGCCTGGGTAGATTTTACAGGAGTCCCATTAAGTCTTTGGAGTTCAGCTTTGTTCATGAAATTGGGATGGATGGTTGGAGAACCCTTAATTGTTCACGATGAAACATCCCGGAAGAGAAGACTTGACAGAGGAAGGGTCCTTGTTATCCTAAATAAGTGCACTACAACCTCAGTGTCAATAACTGTTCAGGTCGACAAAGGAACATTCAGAGTCAACGTCAAGGAAGACGAAAAAGAAGTGGATTGGGAATGGATTGAAGATTATCTGGGGTTGCAGAAGGAAGACACACAGGATTTGAATTCGAATGGAGAGGAGGAGGGCGCCGGAAGAAGATGGTCTGAAGAAGAGGGAAACAAGGCAGACGTCCCATCACCTTACACATTTGGCAGGGGAGAGTCAGTAAGAGCAGACCTAGTGAGCTTAAGTCAGATAGAGGTTGGAAAGGGTAGGCAGAAGGATATCGGCAGAAGTATGGCTGAAGGAGTCAAACCTGACAGAAGATGGCAGTGTCAGGAGGAGAGAGGACAACTGGCTAGAGTATGGAAGGCAAAGGTGAAGGTCGACAAAGGGAAGAAAAAATGGGTCCGGGTCCCAAAGCATAAAGTCAGATACCAAATCTCTGGAAATGAAAAGCTGAATTTGGAAAAAGGGAGGGATCAGCAGCAAAGAAGGCCAGACAGCTCAGACGAAAGCTCGTCAACTGAGGAGATAGTGGAAGTGGATCACTTTGCAAATAGCAGAAGTTGGAGGGGGGAATGCTCTAAATTGGGCCTAAAAAATAGAAATGGGCACAATGAGAGCTGGGCTGTGACAGTGGGAACTGATTCAGGAGAAAAGGAGTTACAGTCAAATGGGCTGGACAAATTCCAATATTCTGCAATCCCATCTTTAGAGGAAACCTTACAAGCCCATTTGAAAAATGTTGAGGCTGAATTTGTTAGGAACAAGTTTGGGGTGGATTTAGGCTTCTTAAGGAACGACTCAAAGCAAAACGGGAAAGAAGAGGGTCTGATTCTACATTCGGTGGATGAGAGTAGAAGTGAGCAGAGTATGGAAGAAAACAGCAGAGGAGTGGACAGCAACAGTTCGTCAACTGAGAGAGAGGTGGTCCAGGAAACAGTGATGTCTAGAAGTGAAGTGAGTTTGCGGCTAGACAAGGAAGCTCATGCTCAGCCGAAAGTGATGAAGTCCAATGGTGTTGAAGGGGCAAGGATTCGGAATGTTAAAGAAATTAAGGAAGGTTGGAGTCTTGAAAAGGAGATAGCCAAGGTCATCGAGGTTGGAATTGCTTTGGGGTTTGATTTGAATACTAACATTTCGGAATTGGTTGGTGTGATTGCTGCTAGGGAATTGGAGGATGGTGAGAGGAACAAAGAAAAGAATGCCTAATGTGTGTTGCGGTTTGTGTGTGGTGTGTGGGAGTCAATTTTTTTATGATAGTGATTTCATGGAATGTTAGGGGTTTGGGCAAGAGGGAGAAGAGAAGAGTTGTTAAAAACTTGGTTTTCAAATATAAACCTATCCTGTTATTCTTGCAAGAAACGAAGCTGGGGGTCTTTGACAGTAGTATTTTATTTTCCTTGGGTGGTGGTTGGTTGGCAAGAGGAGTGGGTGTTGATGCTGTTGGCTCGGCAGGTGGGTTGATCACCTTGTGGAATGAGGATCTGTTTTCAGTATCTGATTGCATCACCAACGACAGGTGTATCATTGTTGCAGGCGTTCTGGTGGAGCAGAAGAGAAAGATTGTCTTCTGTAATATCTATGCAGCCAACAATGAGCTCGAGAGGAAGAGTTTGTGGGACTTTATTCTTCAAGCTCAGATTTCGCTGCCAGAACCGTGGTGCTTGGGGGGGACTTTAATTCGGTGCTTGCGGTTTCGGAAAGGAAAGGAGGCGTAGGCAATGCTAGCTCAATCATCAACTTTAATCACTTCATTCTGCAGGCTAAGGTTTTGGATATTCCTCTTCATGGAATTTCCTTTACATGGACGAATAATAGAGCGAATGCCTCGTGGGCTCGCCTTGACAGATTCCTTGTCTCCCCGTCTTTTTTGTTGATGTTCCCTAATCTAATTCAGACAGGTTTGCCGAAGAGTGTTTCTGACCACAATGCAATTTGTCTTGGAGTTCCGAAACTAGATTGGGGCCCTAGTCCTTTTCGTTTCTTCAATGTTTGGCTTGAGGACAATGGTTTGATGAAGGAAGCTAGAGAGGGCTGGGTTAATTGTCAGAAAAATGGTTCTGCAGGTTGGGTTCTTTTTTCCAAGCTCAAGCAGGTGAAATTAAGAATTAAAAATTGGGTGTCTTCAAAGAGGGCGAACCAGTACCCTGTTTCCAAACTGGAAGAGCAGCTGGATGAAATTGACAAGAAAGCTGTTGTTGATGAGTGGACAGAAGGATTGAGGAAGGATAGGCTGAATATCCTGTCCGTAATGTGGAAAGAGATTCGTAAGGAGGAGCAAATTTGGAAGCAAAAGTCAAGAATTAAATGGTTGGTTGATGGGGATAGGAATTCTAAATATTTCCACTGTGTGGCTAATGGTAGAAGAAGGAAGAATTTAATTGGGGAAATTCAAATTGATGGAGTTAGGACTTCGAATCCTGCGATGGTGAAAGATGGAATCAAGAATTTTTTTGCCAATCATTATTCGAAAGTATCTTGGAGCCGCCCTTTGATTTCAGGCCTTAACATGAAGAAGCTGTCGGCTGAAGAGGTATTGTCTCTTGAATCTCCGTTTAGCCATGAGGAAGTGTGGGAAGCGGTGAAGTCCTGTGACGGCAACAAGGCCCCGGGCCCGGACGGTATGAATCTTAACTTCGTTAAATCTAATTGGGAGATTATTAGAGATGATTTTATGAATTTTATTGTTGAATTCCACAATGATAGCTCTATTGTTAAGGATCTAAATAGATCCTTTATTGCCTTAATTCCCAAATGTGCTAATCCGGAGTCGATGAGGGATTTTAGACCCATTAGCTTAGTCGGTTGCATGTATAAGGTGTTGGCTAAGGTCCTATCCAACCGTCTCAAGAAAGTTATGGATTCTATTATTGGGGAAAATCAATCGGCTTTTGTTATGAATCGCCAAATCCTTGATAGCTTTGTTGTGGCCAATGAGATTATTCACTCCTGGAAGAGGGACGTTGAAGGGGGCTTGGTTGTCAAATTGGATTTTGAGAAGGCTTTCGATAGTGTGGACCATGGGTTCTTGGTCATGATTATGAAAGAAATGGGTTTTGGGGAAAAATGGAGGAATTGGATTCAGAATTGCATTTCGAGCCCAGAGATATCCGTATTAGTGAATGGTAGCCCAACCTCGCAATTTGGGATGGGAAGAGGGCTTCGCCAAGGTGACCCTCTATCTCCGTTTCTCTTTAATATGGTCACGGAGGCCCTTAGTTGCCTATTTCGGAAAGCTCAAGGGCTTGGGATGATGGAGGGGGCTGTTTTGGGTGATAATTCGGTTCATATTTCCCACTTGCAATTCGCGGATGACACTATAATTTTTATTAGGCCTAGGATGGATTACCTTTGTAACGTTAGAAGAATCTTGAGATGCTACGAATTGGCGTCAGGGCTGAAAATTAATTTCCACAAGTCTTGCATTGTCAGAGTGGGGAGGAATGCCTCGGTTAGTGATGTTTGGGCGGAGTCTTTCAATTGTAAAAAAGCGGAGCTTCCTATTACTTATCTTGGGCTCCCGCTGGGTGTTAAGAAGTCCTCAAAAGCCATTTGGGAGCCTATTTTGAGCCGGATTAGGAATCGGCTAGCTCCTTGGAAGAGAAAATTTGTGAACAAAGGTGGGAGACTTGTTCTTATAAAGTCTGTCCTCTCTAGTTTACCGTCTTATTTTATGTCCGTTTTTTGTATGCCGGTAGGGGTGGCCATGGAGATTGAGAAGCTTCAGAGGTCTTTCTTTTGGGGAGATGGTAGAGAAAAACGGAAACTTCATACCATTAAATGGGAAAATGTGTGTAATAGCAAGAAGAATGGTGGGTTGGGGATAGGAAGGATGTTGGATAAAAATAGGAGCTTGCTAGCTAAGTGGGTGTGGAGGTTTGGGACGGAGGAAGGATCGTTGTGGAGAAGGGTTCTTTGCTCGAAATATGGTGTGCTTAGTTCTGCGCTTGCTTGGAATTGGGATAGCAGCAAGCCCAAATCGCATTTCCTCAAAGCTATTAGCAACCTTTTCGCTGCTGACTCTTCCACAGTTAAAATCATGAAAGAAGGGTTCCAGGTGAAGATTGGGAATGGCATGAGAGCCAAGTTTTGGCATGATTCTTGGGCTTTAGACGCGCCTCTCAAAGTGGTTTGTCCTAGATTGTTTGTGCTTGCTGACAAGAAGGAAGGCAATGTGGTTGATTTTGGTAGGTGGATCGGTGGTAATTGGACATGGGATGTGAAGTTGAGAAGGACTCTCTCTGATTGGGAAATAGTCCAAGGAGATATTTTTTATAGCATTTTGGACAGTATAAGAATGACAAAGGAGGGGAAGGATACGGTAATGTGGTCTTTGAACCCGGATGGTAAATTTACGGTTTGCTCTTTTCGCAGGTATTTGGAAGATTGTTCCGTCAAGTATTGCCCGGATCATTTGCTAGTCTGGCAAGGTGTTTGTCCCCTAAAGGTGGAGATGTTTATGTGGCAGCTCTTGAAAGGGAAGGTTTTGGTTCGAGATGTGTTGAGTAAATTCGGTTGTGCTGTTGGAATTTCTTTAAGCTGTCCCCTTTGCAATTCTAGTGAGGAAACCATTGATCATCTCTTTTTGCATTGCCCCTGGACCAGCAATCTGTGGAGTAGATGCATGATTCGATGGGAGGTTGTTTTTTGCAATTGCAAAACCTTGCTGGAATGGGCAAGGAGCTGGCCGGGCTTGTGTCCAAACTCTAAGAGCAGCTGGGTATGGAACTCTTTGTTCTTTGCAATCACTTGGACAGTGTGGGAAGTTAGAAATCAAAGGATTTTCAAGGACAAGGAGGCTTCTTTGGATTGGGCCACGGATATGGTGGAGTTTAGGATGGTGTGGTGGTTTAAGTACATGAAGAAGAAAGGTGTCGAGCCAATCACTCACATGCTGCTCAATATTCAGGAGAGCTGCGTTTCTTCGAAGCCTAGCAATCGCAACTCTAGGAATTGGGAACAGCTTTCTGTCACTAATGCCATGATTTTTAACGTCGATGGCTCTTCGAGAGGAAATCCTGGTAGTGCCGGGGTTGGAGGGGTCTTCAGAGATCGCTTGGGAAAAATTTTGGGGCTGTTCTCGCTTCACTCTGGCTTTTTGGATGCCATCTCTGCGGAGGTTCTGGCTATTCGGCAGGCTTGCGAGCTATGTGCCCTGACGGCAGTATTAAACAGGCAAAGGATTGTCATTTTGAGTGATTCGAAAGTGGCAACAGCTTGGGTTAATGGAAGTGGTCCTATTAGAGAGGATTGTGTATCTGCCATCAACGAGATTAGTAGCCTGCTGGACCAGCTGAATGATACTCTAGTGGTGTTTAAACCTAGAGCTAACAATTCGCTTGCGGATAACTTAGCTAAGCGTGGGTCAGGGCTGATGGAAAATGTGATTATTTGGGACTATGGGTAGCTTTCTTTGGGTGTTTTCGTTCTGGGTGCTCTGTCTCGTTTGTTTTTGCTCTATTTCGTGGGTTGGGTGGGTTGTTTTGGTGGTTGTTCTGCGGCTTCAGGTGCTGGCTTGTAGCACCGTTTTGCCTTGCGTTTTTCTGTGGGTTCTCTCCCCTTAATAATATGTTTGGCTGTTCAAAAAAAAAAATAAATATGCACTTTCAAAAAAAAAGTTTCACATGACTTTATTAAGAAAACTCTTGTCGCATAGTTTGTTGAGTATATTTGTGAAGGCTAAGTTTTGTTGATGCACGGTCACATTTTCACGGTCACATTGTCACATAGGTCTTTTTTGAAGAGTTTACTTTTATTTGGTTTTGACTGGAAACTTGGTTTAGATTTATTTTAAAGACTTTCTAATCTACTTCATTAAGTGATTTGGTTATGATCGCAGAATTTTATTGTTTGATTTTGAGAAAAATGAGACTGATAGGCTCTTGAAGAATACCCGAGTAAGTGATTGCACATTTTCAGTACTGCTGTGGCGAATGAGAAATGACACATCACACATGTCAAATTGTTGATAAAGAATGTGATGTTGATGAGACAAACTTGGTGCGCATTCACACTCATAATCCAAGCAACAATGAAATAGAAAATTAAACAAATAAATACAATAAAACGATTCAACAAGGGCCTCATTTACCTGATATAAACACAAAACAAACAAATATGTTTATAATTTTTTTCTTAATATATAAAATGATTTTAGTTTTTTTATTCTACTTCTTAGTTTTACTGTTATTTACATAGGTTTAAAAAATTAAAATATCTTTTGATCGTTAAGTTTGACTGACAGAAATTTAGGTGAGGGATGAAACTGACACAACTTAAAAAGTTAGGGATTATTTTCGTCACTTTTATAAAATTCATAAACTAATTAGAATTTTAAAAAGAGTGCGGAGTTATTTGATAATTGCCCTTTATATATTTTTATTTTATGACCACATTTATTACTAGTATCCTGTTTTAGTAAATTCATAAAATCCAATGCTATTGATTTTATTTTACTTACACATTGAAATATTATGATTTTATTGTACAAAAAATGACCTTAGTGCTATTTTACAAGACTAAGGAACGCTTTTCCCCTGCAATCAGTAAACTTATAGAAATGAAAAAGAAAGGAAAGACTCTCAAAAGAAGATGTTAATAACAGAATTAACATTTTTTTTTTTTTTTTTTTTTTGTGGTAGCGACCCTTATTATTGGTTCAGTTTATGCTGGTAGTCTCCAAATACCTTGGGAAGGTAAAACCAAGTTGGATGCTTTTGGCTCAAGTTATAACGGCACCGACTTTGTAGTGGGAGACGAGTTAACGAAATATGGTTTAGAGAAGCCGTTGTTAGCCCAATTCATGTTTGGCAATGTTGCAGCAATGATTATGTCCGTTACAACAATATTCATACTTTGTACTGCACTATTACTTGATGCCTCGTTCGCCCCAGTACTGGTTAGGATTGCATTCTCATTTCTAGTGTTGGCCATTTCCTTTATGGCTGGAGGATTGAATGTAGAGAGAAACAACAGAAGGCCTTATTTTCTAACTCAATCAGCCGATTAAAACTCCAAAGTAAGAAGACGTGATGTGTCGTGCCGTGCCGTGCCATGATGTTTTATATATATGTTATTCTACATAAAACTTTTGAATAATATGTTTGAATAAAAACGCTTTGGAGAGGAACAACAAGGGTTTATATCCACTGCATCTTGCATGTGAAAAAGGCAAAGCCAAAATAATGAAGAAGTTGCTAGAAATGTGGCCTGATGCAACTGAATTTCTTTGTAATGGAGACGGAAGAATTCTTCATGTTGCGGCCATGTGTGGAAAAGAAGAAACAGTGAGTTGTATACTTAAAGAAAAATCATTGGATGAACTTGTTAATGAAATAGATAAGGATGGGAATACACATTTGCATTTGGTAGCATTGAGTTGCAATCACATGGTAGTGGCTACTCTATTGTACCATAAACAATCAAAGCTTGATGAAACAAATTATGGTGTGTTCAATATTAATCTAGAGGGGGGGTGAATATATTTTATCCAATTTTACCAAATTTTCGTTAATGGTCAAGATTACGAAAAATACCCTCTACTAGTCAATATACAATAGCAAGTGTAATATGGTGCGGAAATTAAAAGACACTTGATATTTATGTGGAAACCCTCACGGGAAAAACCACGGGCTATGTAAGTGAGCCACACTTGAACCTCGAATCCACTAAATGTGTAAAACGATTACAACCTAATCCCGGAAGTAATCACACACCTACCTACTCCCGGTATAAGTGAACCTAGTCCCAATGCTTGTGATTTATGCAACCTAATCCCGGAAGCAACACAAGACTTAGTTCTCAATGAAGAGAAAACAACCTAAGTGAATATATGAAATACTCAAAATGCAACAAGAGCAAGGCAACTCTATATGCTTACCTAGAATGATGATATATCAATGAAATCAATCCTAGATATCAAAAGCTAAATGACATATCATAAAGCTTAGCTAATCAAGATTCAACAAAACCTAAATAGCTATCACCAATCAACTCATCTCAACCAAAATCAAAGACTCAAACATGTTATAAACAACATTAAGTAAAGAGTCATGCATTTAATTAATAACTAAATGCTAATCCTAGGCAAACATGTCATAAATATGAAACAAAGAGATGTAGAACATGTAGAGATTACCTAGTCAAAGAATTCAAGACAACCCATGCTTGGATGATGTTAGGAAGAAGCTAGATGCACATGGGAAGTGGTTTGGTTGAGTAAAGGTGAGTTCTTGAAGCTTTCTCTCTCAAGAACAATGGAGCCTCTCTCTCTCTAGGGTTTTATTTCGTGGCTCTTGCTCAGAATGATGAGAAAGATATGTATTTATAGTGTAGAGATAATAGCCCTATCAAATACAAGAATTTGGCTTCAAAAATGAGTCAAATCGGACTCCAAACGAGTGAGATATGGCCAAATTACGAAACAGGGTCGGAACCAGGTTTGCCGCGGTCTAGGCTGTCGCGGTCACCCAACCGCGGCACTATAACCGCGGCACAACAGAATTATTTCTGTCGCTAGCATGCCGCTGTCACCCAACCGCGGCACTTGAACCGCGGCGAAGCGTCACAGCACAAAGCTTGATTTTCAAGCGACTCAAAACATGACCAAATGACATCGAAACCTTTCGTATAATATATCGTTGGAAAGGTATGGAAGTCTACTTTCTACTCCAATTTATGGAATGACATTTCAATGTTTGTAGAAAAAGTTATGGTCAATGGAGTGACCAAAGGTCAGAAACGGACAACAACAGAGTTGCCCTGTTTTGGTGGTCATTTTGGAGATTTCAAAACCAATCCAAACGGTTATGAAATATTACGAATAATATATCGTTGGAAAGGTATAAGTGTCTAGTTTGTCCAGAATTTTACAAAACTCAATTTGAAACTTTGTGTAAAAAGTTATGGTCACAAGACCATACAAAGGTCAGTTTTGAAAAACATTTAAATCATTGAAATCCAATATTTTGAACCTAGACACTTTACTCCAATCAACCAAACCAAATCTAACACTTATCCAAGAGAAGAATGAGTCCTTCTCAAGTGGTCAACCATCGCGCTAAGACATGCACACCATCGTGCAAGCGCGGACGTTTCCGATCACACAAAAGGAAACGAATTACACCACACTTAAGACTAACATGAAGTGCAAGTGTGGTTGTGAATAAATAACATGAATGGGAAAGGATAACATCATGAAAAATCACCAAGCATGTGACACACAAAAGATATGCAAGATAGATAAAGATGCATGCAAGTGTGTGTGTGCACCTAATCTCTTCAAGAACCAAGTCAAGTGATATACCTTTTGAAGCTCTTGATCTTGAAGTCACCGGGATGCTTGGAAGCTTGCCTTGATAATCATCAAGATGACCTAAGCTACCCACAACACAATCATCCCCAATGTGGTATGTCATGAAATAAGCCAATCACAAAATAGAGGTCCTTACAATCTCCCCCTTTGGCTATTTCATGACAAAATACCACTCACAAAATAATCCTCACAAAACACAAAATAAAGCTATTGGTCAACAAAAGTGTATTCTACGTTACAAAGAGAGAAACCTAAGAATCTAAGTCTTCAAGGTCTTCAATCTCTTCGTAGATCATCATACCTACACACAATAGCAAGAAAGCACTTTTCCAAGAACAAGTGCATGTGAGGTGAACAAACATAAAAAGCATTTGCACTCAATAAGGCAATACAAAACAATGCATGTGCAATGCTCCCCCTAAAAGGTTACTCTCTCTCAAACTTCTCCCCAAAGCATACACAATGCTCCCCCTATATCTCTCAAGACTTCTCCCCCTTTTTGTCATGAGATAGGCAAAGGAGCTCCCCCTATCGGGTTGCTTTAGCAAAGAGAGCTATTTGCACAAAAGGCATTTGCATAATCATATAAACCAACTTTATGCAACTCAAGAATTGAGAGAGATTCAAGGAGATTTTATTCACAGAAAAGTGTGTGTGTGTAAAAGTTGCTTAGCATGTAATACAAGCACTATTGAGCTCATGCATAAGAATCAATCAAAGCAACAATCAACAGGTTTTCCAAATGAAGTCAAACCAATTAGAGCCCTGTTGTTATGACAAGAAGATATATATCCAAGCATTTGTGTGCAGAGTGTACTAATCACCTCAAAAAATATATCATCTTTTCTACATTGCAAGACACATCATCAATCAACAATTTTGAGGTCTTTATTAAGCAATGTATCACACACATCATCAAACACATTTCAACTTTTCTGTTTTTCTCCTTTACCCTAGCAAGCATGTATTTCTGTTTATCATGCTAATGTAACTCTCTTGAAGGCTTTCACTCGGTTTCAAATGAGTAGCCATTTCCTACATTGGGCGGCTGCACGTCATATTGCCAGTAGCCCTTTTTCAAGAGAGAGCTTAAGAATGCATATCAAAGAATCATGAACATGGAGAATAATTTGAGGTCAATCACATGTACTAACAAGTAGAGCATTCCTCAAATGGATAAGCACACTCAAGCAAAAATAGAAATCATGCAGTACATGCTAGGCAACCGTGCAAGGTGTTATTAAAAACATTATTAAAGCATTAATCAATGTTATTCACCAAGCATTCTCAAACAATCATAAAAGAGCATAAAAGAAGTTAACTTTTTGCATATGACAATTCATGCAAGTTTGCTCTCTTTGCTTGAGTTCCCCTTATGGGGTCAATAACTAGAACTCATCACTCCACAAGACATATTCCAATAGATCTACTAAGAGTTTTAAATCGAGTAGCATCTAGAGGTTTTGTAAACAAGTCGACTAGTTGATCATTTGTACCTACATGCTCAAGTACAATGCATTTATTTTCAACTAGTTCTCTAATGAAATGATGACGGATGTCAATATGCTTAGTTCTAGAATGTTGAACCGGATTCTTGGAAATATTAATAGCACTCATGTTATCACAAAAGAGAGTGAGTGTACCTTGGTTGAATCCGTAGTCTACTAGCATTTGCTTCATCCATAGGAGTTGTGTGCATCCACTCCCCGCGGCTATGTACTCGGCCTCCGCCGTGGACAAAGAAATTGAGTTTTGCTTCTTGCAAAACCAAGAAACAAGATTGTTTCCAAGGAAAAAGCAACCGCCCGATGTGCTTTTCCTATCATCACAATTTCCGGCCCAATCCGCGTCACTAAAGCCTACAAGACTAGCATTAGTGTCAAATGAGTACCAAATCCCATAGTTGGAAGTCCCATTCACAAATCGAATGATTCTCTTGACGCAAGAGAGATGGGACTCCTTGGGATCGGATTGGTACCTTGCACACACACCCACACTAAAGGATATGTCGGGCCTACTTGCGGTCAAATAAAGCAAGCTTCCTATCATACCCCTATAAAGTGTTTGTTCTACACTTTTACCACTAGCATCTTTGCTTAGTTTCAAAGTGGTGCTCATGGGTGTGTTACAATGTTTGGCTTTCTCAAGACCAAACTTCTTCACTAGGTTTTTGGCATATTTGGCTTGGGATATGAAGATCCCATCACTTAATTGCCTAATTTGCAAACCTAGGAAGTAACTAAGCTCACCAACAAGGCTCATCTCAAATTCATGAGACATAACATCAACAAATTGTTGGACTTTGGTGTTGTTGGTGGATCCAAACACTATATCATCAACATATATTTGAGCTATAAAAAGCTCATCATTGTCTTTCTTGATGAATAGAGTCTTGTCAACACTACCTCTTGTGTAGTCATTGTTGACAAGAAATTGAGTGAGGCGCTCATACCAAGCCCTCGGTGCTTGTTTCAACCCATAAAGAGCCTTCTTGAGGCGATAGACATGGTTGGGGTGGTGTGCATCCACAAACCCCTTGGGTTGCTCAACAAACACTTCCTCTTGCAAGAAGCCATTGAGGAAGGCACTCTTAACATCCATTTGGTGCAATTTGAACTTGTGCACACAAGAGATGGACAAGAGAAGCCTAATGGACTCTAGGCGGGCAACGGGAGCAAAAGTCTCCTCAAAGTCGATACCCTCAATTTGAGAGTACCCTTGTGCAACAAGTCTTGCCTTGTTTCGCACTACGTTGCCATCCTCATCGGATTTGTTCCTATATATCCATTTTGTGCCTATGACATTAGTGGTCTTAGGCCTAGGAACTAGAGTCCAAACCTCATTCCTTTTGAATTGGTTTAGCTCTTCTTGCATGGCAAGAACCCAAAACTCATCATTTAGAGCTTCATCAATCTTTTTGGGTTCTATTTGAGAGGTGTAGCATGTGAAGCTAATAAGATTAGCTATTTGCCTTCTAGTCCTAACACCCTCATTCACATCTCCAATAACATCCTCTTTGTTATGGAGTCTTCTAACCCATGGAGCGGGTTCATTAGAGTCCAAGTTAGGAACTCTATCAATAGGTTGTGTGTCATTTTCAACAACATTGGATGTCCCCACATTAGGAGTCACAACAACCTTCTCCAAAGGAGAATCATCACTAAGAATAACCTCCTCCTCATGATTACTACACTTGAGCCTTTCATCATCAAATACAACATTAGATGATTCCATGACACTTAGAGTTTTCTTATTGAAAACTCTATAGGCTCTACTATTTAAGGCATATCCAATAAATATACCCTCATCACTCTTGGCATCAAATTTGCCAAGTTGATCTCGGTCATTTAAAATGAAGCATTTGCTTCCAAATGTGTGGAAGTAGCTAACATTTGGCCTCTTGCCTTTCCATAACTCATAGGAGGTATTCCTAGTACCGGGCCTTAGAAAAACTCTATTTCCTATATAACAAGCCGTGTTGATGGCTTCGGCCCATAGATTCCTAGGCACATTGTTGCTAAGCAACATCACACGGGCCATCTCTTGAAGGACCCTATTTTTCCTCTCAACAACTCCATTTTGTTGAGGTGTCCTAGGAGCCGAAAACTCATGGGAGATACCTATACTATCACAATAGGTTTCAAAAGAAGCATTCTCAAATTCCCTCCCATGGTCACTTCTAATCCGTTTTATGCTTTTAATGTTAGAATTCATTTCATTTTGAAGTTTAGTACAAAGCATTTTAAACTTATCAAAAGTTTCGGATTTTTCTCTAAGAAAATATGTCCATGTGAACCTAGAGAAATCATCTACACAAACAAAAATGTATCTCTTTCCACCCAAGCTCTCGGTTTGCATAGGACCCATAAGATCCATATGGAGAAGCTCTAGAGGCTCCTTGGTGGATAGATACTTGCCCTTTTTATGCATGCATTTAGTTTGTTTTCCTTGTTGACAAGGTCCACAAATACCATTGGCTTTCTTCCCAAGCTTAGGGAGGCCACGCACACATTCAAACTTTCCAAGGGTCCGTAGATCCCGAAAGTTCATGTGGCCAAGTCTTTCATGCCACAACTCAATTTGCTCATCCTTGGACACATTGTTTGAGACTATTCTAGCTTCAAGACAATAGCAATTGTCGCTAGATCTCATACCTTTCAATAAGGTTTGTCCATTGGGCTTTAGGATAGAGCAATTCTCTTTGTTAAACAAGACGGAATATCCTTCATCACTAAGATGAGAAATGCTAATCAAATTGGCTTTCAAGCCATCAACAAGTAAAGCATTGGATAAGGAGGGCAATCCGGGAACGGAGATGGTTCCTTTCCCTATGACATTCTTTTTGGATCCATCACCAAAGGTGACATTTCCTCCTTCCTCCATAACAATAGTCTCAAAGAAACTCTTGTTTCCCGTCATGTGCCTAGAGCACCCACTATCAAGGTACCAAAGATTAGAAGAATTTGCCTTTAAGGCCATTTGAGCAACATGGCAAACATTTTCATTCTTTCTAACCCACTTAAGAACAACATTTTCTTTCTTAATGGTTTTTGGTACATGGGCTCTAGTTGTCCTAGGATCATGCAAATAAATCATATCATTCCTAGGAACATGCATCTTGGCTCTAGTCTTTCTCTTCTCAATCATGCTTCTAGTTCTACACATTTTAATATATCGAAAGCAATTTGGTCTTATGTGACCATTAAAACCACAAAAGTGACAAGTGGGAATGAATTGAGGAATCATACCTTGTCTTTGAGCTTGCATAGGAGTCCTCCCATGTCTTTGTGGTTGAGAGGGTTCAATCCATCTTCTTTGTTGAACCGGTCTATCTTGCTTCCAATATTGGACTTGCATGATTTGCTTCTTCCCTTTTTGAGCCAATTGATAAGGAATGTTAGCTTGAGGTTGTCTCCTTGGTGCCATCTTCACTTGTGCACTTTTTGAGCTTTGTACTAGATCTATTTTCTTCCTAGGAGTGTGCACCGGAGAGGCTTCTATGTTGCCCAAGCCCTTAACAAACACGGTCTTCTTAGAAGAGGAGGTCTCTTGACAATCTTCAAACCCAAGACCTCTCTTGTCACATGGACTCTTTCCAACACCAAGCATGTGATCTAATTTTTTGGTGCTAGAGTCCATCCTAGTAAGTGACTTCTTAGCTTCAACAAGCTCCCTCTTGAAACCTTCTTCATTCCTCCTTGATAAAGCTAACTCCTCTCTTAGCTTATCTTCTCTCTTCTTAAATCTTTCCACTTCTTCACTTAAGTGGTCATTATGAGATGAAAGCTCAAGATTTTCTTCTCTCAACATCTTGATCTTCTTAGTGGTTTTCATCTCTAAGCTTCTAAACTCCTTAAGGTATTCAACTAACACCTCTTTCTCCACATATCCATTAGTGGAGTTAACATCGGAGTCATCTTCACTAGATTCGCTTTCCCTTTGACTCTCTTCCTCCTTTTCACTACCACTTTTGCTCTTGTGAGAGGAGGCAAAAGCTAGGAAGTTAGCCATGATGTCTTCATCATCTGAAGACTCATCTTCTTCATTTGAGTCATCACTACTTCCACTCCAAGTGGCGGCCATCACTTTTCCCTTCTTCTTTTCCTTGTGATTCGCACAATCGGGAGCAAAGTGACCAATTCCACCACACTCAAAGCAACGGACCCCTTTCCTTTCGGTCCTCTCTTGCCTTGGTTCAAACTTCTTGAAGGGACCCTTTTTCTTGTCTTGGCCTCTAAAGCCAAATCCCTTCTTTCCAAACTTCATGACCTTATTGAATCTTTTCACAAATAAGGCCATGTCTTCATCCGAGTCATTCTTCACCTCCTTTTCATCCTTTGAAGCTTTCAAAGCAATTCCCTTTTGCTTTTTAGGAGGAGTAGAGATAGGAGCTTTCCTAGACTCGTAAGCAAGAAGTCTTCCAATGACTTCGCTCGGCTTCATATCCTTATAGCCACTATTTTCCTCTAAAGCCGTCACCTTAGACTCAAATCTATCGGGGAGAGATCTCATAATTTTCTGCTTGATTCTCCTATCCGAATACGGGTCTCCTAGTTGATGACTTTGATTCACAATGTCCATCAACTTCACTTGGAAGTCATTGAAGTGCTCATGCTCTTCCATCCTAATGGTCTCAAAACTAGTTTGGAGAACTTGTAGTTTTGAATCCTTGACCACTTCGGTTCCTTCATGAGCCGTCTCTAGGATTTCCCATGCCTCTTTGGCAATCCTAGTGATTTGAACCAACTTGTATTGGTTCTCATCCATGGCACATAGAATGGCATGCATTGCCTTCCTATTCCACTTAGAGGTCTCAAACTCTTCATTAGTCCATTGTGCCTTAGGCTTGAGAACTTCTTCTCCACCACCCGTGGGAGTCATCATGGGAGGAGCGTATCCATCTTCAATGGCCATCCATGCCCTATCATGAATTTGGCATAGGTATGCCTCCATCTTCCCCTTCCATGAGGAGTAGTTATCACCGGTGAGGAGAGGAGGACGCGTGCTAGAAGCACCCTCGTTGTTGCCACCGTTTCCACTCATTGTAAAAATGAATGAAATGAAATGAATGCAAAATGTATGAAAGAACAAAAATCACACAAATGCAAAACACACCAAAATGAGCAAGGATCACCTATGTATGTCTAGGAATCCGCTCTGATACCAATTGAAACAAATTATGGTGTGTTCAATATTAATCTAGAGGGGGGGTGAATAGATTTTATCCAATTTTACCAAATTTTCGTTAATGGTCAAGATTACGAAAAATACCCTCTACTAGTCAATATACAATAGCAAGTGTAATATGGTGCGGAAATTAAAAGACACTTGATATTTACGTGGAAACCCTCACGGGAAAAACCACGGGCTATGTAAGTGAGCCACACTTGAACCTCGAATCCACTAAATGTGTAAAACGATTACAACCTAATCCCGGAAGTAATCACACACCTACCTACTCCCGGTATAAGTGAACCTAGTCCCAATGCTTGTGATTTATGCAACCTAATCCCGGAAGCAACACAAGACTTAGTTCTCAATGAAGAGAAAACAACCTAAGTGAATATATGAAATACTCAAAATGCAACAAGAGCAAGGCAACTCTATATGCTTACCTAGAATGATGATATATCAATGAAATCAATCCTAGATATCAAAAGCTAAATGACATATCATAAAGCTTAGCTAATCAAGATTCAACAAAACCTAAATAGCTATCACCAATCAACTCATCTCAACCAAAATCAAAGACTCAAACATGTTATAAACAACATTAAGTAAAGAGTCATGCATTTAATTAATAACTAAATGCTAATCCTAGGCAAACATGTCATAAATATGAAACAAAGAGATGTAGAACATGTAGAGATTACCTAGTCAAAGAATTCAAGACAACCCATGCTTGGATGATGTTAGGAAGAAGCTAGATGCACATGGGAAGTGGTTTGGTTGAGTAAAGGTGAGTTCTTGAAGCTTTCTCTCTCAAGAACAATGGAGCCTCTCTCTCTCTAGGGTTTTATTTCGTGGCTCTTGCTCAGAATGATGAGAAAGATATGTATTTATAGTGTAGAGATAATAGCCCTATCAAATACAAGAATTTGGCTTCAAAAATGAGTCAAATCGGACTCCAAACGAGTGAGATATGGCCAAATTACGAAACAGGGTCGGAACCAGGTTTGCCGCGGTCTAGGCTGTCGCGGTCACCCAACCGCGGCACTATAACCGCGGCACAACAGAATTATTTCTGTCGCTAGCATGCCGCTGTCACCCAACCGCGGCACTTGAACCGCGGCGAAGCGTCACAGCACAAAGCTTGATTTTCAAGCGACTCAAAACATGACCAAATGACATCGAAACCTTTCGTATAATATATCGTTGGAAAGGTATGGAAGTCTACTTTCTACTCCAATTTATGGAATGACATTTCAATGTTTGTAGAAAAAGTTATGGTCAATGGAGTGACCAAAGGTCAGAAACGGACAACAACAGAGTTGCCCTGTTTTGGTGGTCATTTTGGAGATTTCAAAACCAATCCAAACGGTTATGAAATATTACGAATAATATATCGTTGGAAAGGTATAAGTGTCTAGTTTGTCCAGAATTTTACAAAACTCAATTTGAAACTTTGTGTAAAAAGTTATGGTCACAAGACCATACAAAGGTCAGTTTTGAAAAACATTTAAATCATTGAAATCCAATATTTTGAACCTAGACACTTTACTCCAATCAACCAAACCAAATCTAACACTTATCCAAGAGAAGAATGAGTCCTTCTCAAGTGGTCAACCATCGCGCTAAGACATGCACACCATCGTGCAAGCGCGGACGTTTCCGATCACACAAAAGGAAACGAATTACACCACACTTAAGACTAACATGAAGTGCAAGTGTGGTTGTGAATAAATAACATGAATGGGAAAGGATAACATCATGAAAAATCACCAAGCATGTGACACACAAAAGATATGCAAGATAGATAAAGATGCATGCAAGTGTGTGTGTGCACCTAATCTCTTCAAGAACCAAGTCAAGTGATATACCTTTTGAAGCTCTTGATCTTGAAGTCACCGGGATGCTTGGAAGCTTGCCTTGATAATCATCAAGATGACCTAAGCTACCCACAACACAATCATCCCCAATGTGGTATGTCATGAAATAAGCCAATCACAAAATAGAGGTCCTTACACTTGACATTGTAAATAATCAAGGTGACAACTTATGACCTTTACATATTAAAATAATCTCAAAAGGTATGATTCATTCACTACTCAACAAAACATTTAAAAAAAATAAGAATATTTGATTAAACTTACCTTTTTTGAGTTTTTCTCTGGTACAGGAGAACCAGGGAATTGATGTGAATGCCCAGAATGATTCTTTAGAGATGAACTTTATGAGATCTGAATAACCAAATCGATTTCAGGAGGTATGCAATGCTAGACCCCTCAAATTTGTTCAAGTTTGATTTTGCTTACAATTATTAGCTCCTTTATATGCATAAAATCCAATGCTATTGATTTTATTTTACTTACTCATTGAAATAATATGATTTTATTGTACATAAAATGACTTCAGTGCTATTTTACAAGACCAAGAACGCTTTTCCCCTGCAATCAGTAAACTTACAGAAATGAAAAAGCAAGGAGACACTCTAAAAAGAAGATGTTAGTAACAGAATTAACATTTTTTTTTTTGTGTGGTAGCGACACTTATTGTTGGTTCAGCTTATGCCAGTAGTCTCCAAATAACTTGGGATGATAAAAGCATGTTTGATGCTTTTGGAACAAGTTATAATGACACCGACTTTGTAGAGGAAGACATGTTAACGAAATATGGTTTAGAGAAGCCATTGTTAGCCCAATTCATGTTTGGCATTGTTGCAGCAATGATTATGTCCATTACAACAATATTAATACTTTTTACTGCACTATTACTTGATGCCTCGTTCGCCCCTATATAGATTAGGATTGCATTCTCATTTCTAGTGTTGGTCATTTCGTTTATGGCTGGAGCATTCTTGAGTGAGTGTAGAGAGAAACAGCAGAAGGTTTTATTTTCTAACTCAATCAGACAGCTAAAACTCCAAAGTAAAAAGATGTGTCGTATCGTGTCGTGCCGTGCCGTGCCGTACCGTGCCACGATGTTTTATGTATATGTTATTCTACATAAAACTTTTGAATAAATAAAAATGCTTTTGAGAGGAACAACAAGGGTCTATATCCTCTGTATCTTGCATGTGAAAATGGCAAAGCCAAAATAATGAAGAAGTTGCTAGAAATGTGGCCTGATGCAACCGGATTTCTTTGTAATAGAGACGGAAGAATTCTTCAGGTTGCGGCCATGTGTGAAAAGAAGAAACAGTGAGTTGTACACTCAAAGAAAAATCATTGGATGAACTTGTTAATAAGATGGATAAGGATGGGAATACACCTTTGCATTTGGTAGCATTGAGTTGCAATCACATGGTAGTGGCTACTCTACTGTACAATAAACAATCAAAGCTTGACATTATAAATAAACAAGGCTTGACAACTTATGACCTTTACATATTAAAATAATCTCAAAAGGTATGATTCATTCACTACTCAACCCAACATTAAACACTAAGAATATTTGGTTAAACTTATCTTGTTTGAGTTTTTCTCTGGTATAGGAGAATCAGGGAATTGATGTGAATGCTCAGAATGATTCTTTAGAGATGAACTTTATGAGATATGAATAACCAAATCGACTTCAGGAGGTATGCAATGCTAGACCCTCAAATTTGCTCAAGTTTGATTTTGCTTACAATTATTAGCTCCTTTTATATGCATAAAATCCAATGCTATTGATTTTATTTTACTAACTCATTGAAATAATATGATTTTATTGTACAGAAAATGACTTCAGTGCTATTTTACAAGACCAAGGAACACTTTTCCCCTGCAATCAGTAAACTTACAGAAATGAAAAAGCAAGGAGACACTCTAAAAAGAAGATGTTAATAATAGAATTAACATTTTTTTTTTGTGTGGTAGCGACGCTTATTGTTGGTTTAGCTTATGCCAGTAGTCTCCAAATAACTTGGGATGGTAAAAGCATGTTGGATGCTTTTGGCTCAAGTTATAACGGCACCGACTTTGTAGAGGAAGACATGTTAACGAAATATGGTTTAGAGAAGCCGTTGTTAGCCCAATTCCATGTTTGGCAATGTTGCATCAATGATTATGTCCATTACAACAATATTAATACTTTGTACTGCACTATTACTTGATGCCTCGTTCGCGCCTGTATAGATTAGGATTGCATTCTCATTTCTAGTGTTGGTCATTTCCTTTATGGCTGGAGCATTCTTGAGTGAGTGTAGAGAGAAACAGCAGAAGGTTTTATTTTTTAACTTAATCAGACAGTTAAAACTCCAAAGTAAGAAGATGTGTCGTATCGTGTCGTGCCGTGCCGTACCGTGCCACGATGTTTTATGTATATGTTATTCTACATAAAACTTTTGAATAAATAAAAATGCTTTTGAGAGGAACAACAAGGGTCTATATCCTCTGTATCTTGCATGTGAAAATGGCAAAGCCAAAATAATGAAGAATTTGCTAGAAATATGGCCTGATGCTACCCGATTTCTTTGTAATAGAGACAGAAGAATTCTTCAGGTTGCGGCCATGTGTGAAAAGAAGAAACAGTGAGTTGTACACTCAAAGAAAAATCATTGGATGAACTTGTTAATAAGATGGATAAGGATGGGAATACACATTTGCATTTGGTAGCATTGAGTTGCAATCACATGGTAGTGGCTATTCTACTGTACAATAAACAATCAAAGCTTGACATTATAAATAATCAAGGCTTGACAACTTATGACATTTACATATTAAAATAATCTCAAAAGGTATGATTCATTCACTACTCAACTCAACATTAAACACTAAGAATATTTAGTTAAACTTATCTTGTTTGAGTTTTTCTCTGGTACAGTGATTGCTTTATTTCTACACAAATTATAGCCCCCTTTCCATATCCATTTGTGTATGTTTCTCGGGGTAAAACCGGGTTTTTAATGTTTCAATTGAGGTTTTTGTAGTTTTTTCTGATAGCAGGGGTGTTTTTGTTATAAAGGTAAAATCTGAGGGCGAAATGTGCAATTTTGGAAAGTTTGGGGTTTTTGGCATCAAAGCGCCGCGGTCAACGACGGTAGCGATAGAAACCTCTTCAAAGCACCGCGGTCGACGACGGTAGCGACAGAAACCTCTTCAAAGCGCCGTGGTTGAAGCGCCGCGGTCGGGCAACAGCGGCAACCCGCCAGCTCATCTTCTAGAAGAAATTTTGCCCCCTTTTTGCCATATTTTTGGCTCCCTTATAAATACCTCTCTTTGGTATTTTCAAAGGGAGAGAGGAGACACAAAAAGAAAAAGAAAATACTCTCCAAAGAAAGGGAACTCTCCTACTCTTCCAAGACTCCATCTTTCCTAAATTCCTACACAATCCAAGAGACACTTGACACCAATCTATGATCTTTTCTTGTTCTTGGGAGAAAGAAAATTGAAGGAGCTTGAAAAAGGAGAGGAGCAAAAGGAAGAAGAGGAAGCTCTCCATTATAGTTTTCTCTAACTTTTTCTCTTTTATCCTTTGTTATAGCCATGTATTTATTTAAGATTATTTGTTGTATGGCTATTAGTTGTAATATGAGCTAAACTTTCTTTGTTAGGATTTGATGAACCCCACCCATGAATATTTATATCTATTGACCTTTGTTTATTCATTTTGTGCAAGTGTGGTTTGTATGGGTATTTTTGTGTGCTTAAAACTTTCAATTGTTTGATCTCCTTTTGAATGAATTTTTTTGGTGTGTTATGTACTGACCGGAGACGCACGCCACGTGCTGGATAAAATGCCTTCTATACATGTCTAGAAAAGTAGACCTACTTAGGCTAGCGTATAGGATTCCTTAGTGTGCCAAGGTTCTTAATGAACTCATTCATATATTCTGAGTAATCGAGAGATAGGCTTGGGTATGATTTTGGGTGCGATCTATTCTACTCGACCGAGATTGTGGGTTAACATTAGGGTGCATGAATCTATGAATTACATGAGCATGCTTTGGGTGAATAATTGAGTCTAGAACGGAAATCGACATAGGGTGGGGTGTAGTCAAATCCTAGCATATTTCTCTCTATTATTACACTTGTGTTTATTTTCGTGTTATTTCTTTTTTTGCAATAGCATTTAGTCTTATTTTAGTTGTATTTTAGTTTAGTTTAGTTTAATTTGCTTAATTGGAAAACCAACCTTTTTGATTGTTTGAATAGCAAATAGGCTAATCAATTTCGGTAATCGGTCACTCGATCCCTGTGGGAACGAACTTTACTTACTATTGTGCTACTCTCCGACCTCGTCCTATTGCGAGTGTCACTTGAGTGATAGCCATACAGGAGAACCAGGGAATTGATGTGAATGCTCAGAATGATTCTTTAGAGATGAATTTTATGAGATCTAAATAACAAAATTGCCTTCAGGAAGTATGCAATGCTAGACCCCTCAAATTTGCTCAAGTTTGATTTTGCTTACAATTATTAGCTCCTTTTATATGCATAAAATCCAATGCTGTTGATTTTATTTTACTTACTCATTGAAATAATATGATTTTATTGTATAGAAAATGACCTTAGTGCTATTTTACAAGACCAAGGAACGCTTTTCCTCTTCAATCATTAAACTTACAGAAATGACAAAGCAAGGAGAGACTCTCAAAAGAAGACGTTAATAACAGAATTATTAATTTTTTTTTTGTGTGGTAGCAACGCTTATTGTTGGTTCAGCTTGTGCCGATAGTCTCCAAATACCTTGGGATGGTAAAAGCATGTTGGATTATTTTGGCTCAAGTTATAATGGCACCGACTTTGTAGAGGAAGACGAGTTAACAAAATATGGTTTAGAGAAGCCGTTGTTAGCCCAATTTATGTTTGGCAATGTTGCAGCAATGATTATGTCCATTACAGAAATATTCATACCGTGAACTGCACTATTACTTGATGCCTCGTTCGCCCTTGTATTGATTAGGATTGCATTCTCTTTTCTAGTGTTGGCAATTTCCTTTATGGTTGGAGCATTCTTGAGTGAGTGTAGAGAGAAACAGCAGAACGCCTTATTTTCTAACTCAATCAGCTGGCTAAAACTCCAAAGTAAGAAGATGTGTCGTGTGGTGCCATGCCGTGCCGTGCCATGATGTTTTATGTATATGTTATTCTACATAAACTTTTCAATAATAAGTTTGAATAAAAATGCTTTTGAGAGGAAAAACAAGGGTCTATATCCTCTGTATCATGCATGTGAAAATGGCAAAGCCAAAACAATGAAGAAGTTGTTAGAAATGTGGCTTGATGCAACCGAATTTCTTTGTAATAAAGGCGGAAGCATTCTTCATGTTATGGCCATGTGCGGAAAAGAAGAAACAGTGAGTTGTATACAAAAATAAAAATCATTGGATGGACTTTTTAATAAAATGGATAAGGATGAGAATACACCTTTGCATTGGCTACTCTATTGTACCATAAACAATCAAAGCTTGACATTGTAAATAAACTAGGCTTGACAATTTATGACCTTTACATATTAAAATAATCTCAAAAGGTATGATTCATTCACTACTCAACCCAACATTAAACACTAAGAGTATTTGGTTAAACTTATCTTGGTTTGAGTTTTTCTCTGGTATAGGAGAACCAGGGAATTGATGTGAATGCTCAGAATGATTCTTTAGAGATGAACTTTATGAGATTTGAATAACCAAATCGACTTCAGGAGGTATGCAATGCTAGACCCCTCAAATTTGTTCAAGTTTAGTTTTTCTTACAATTATTATCTCCTTTTATATGCAAAAAATCCAATGCTATTGATTTTATTTTACTTGCTCATTGAAATAATAAGATTTTATTGTACAGAAAATGACCTCAGTGCTATTTTCCAAGACCAAGGAATGCTTTTCCCCTTCAAGCATTAAACTTACAGAAATAAAAAAGCAAGGAGAGACTCTCAAAAGAAGATGTTAATAATAGAATTAACATTTTTTTTTTTTTTTTTGTGGTAGCAACGCTTATTTTTGGTTCAACTTGTGCTGGTATGTTTCAAAACACCTTGGGATGGTAAAAGCATATTGGATTTTTTTGTCTCAAGTTATAACGGCACTGACTTTAAAGAGGAAGACTAGTTAACGAAAGATGGACTAGAGAAGCCGTTGTTAGCCCAATTCCATGTTCGGCATTGTTGCAGCAATGATTATGTCCATTACAGTAATATCCATACTTTGAACTGCACAATTACTTGATGCCTCGTTCACCCCTGTATTGATTAGGAATGCATTCTCATTTCTATTGTTGGCCATTTCCTTTAATGGTTGGAGCATTATTGAGTGAGTGTAGAGAGAAACAGCAGAAGACCTTATTTTCTAAATCAATCAGCCGGATAAAACTCTAAAGTAAGAAAAGGTGCCGTGTCGTGCCGTGCCGTGCCGTGCCATGCCGAGCTGTGCCGTGCCGTGCCATGATGTTTTATGTATATGTTATTCTACATAAAACATTTGAATAATAAGTTTGAAAGAAAATGCTTTTGAGAGGAACAACAAGGGTCTATATCCTCTGCATCTTGCATGTGAAAATGGCAAAGCCAAAACAATGAAGAAGTTGCTAGAAATGTGGCTTGATGCAACCGAATTTCTTTGTAATAGAGACAGAAGGATTCTTCATGTTGCACCCATAAGCGGAAAAGAAGAAACAGTGAGTTGTATGCTAAAAGAAAAATCATTGGATGACCTTGTTAATAAGATGGATTAAGGATGGGAATACACCTTTGCATTTGGTAGCATTGAGTTGCAATCACATGGTAGTGGCTACTCTACTGTACCATAAACAATTGAAGCTTGACATTGTAAATAATCAAGGCTTGACAACTTATGACCTTTACATATTAAAATAATCTCAAAAGGTATGATTCATTCACTACTCAACCCAACATTAAAACAACAAGAATATTTGGTTAAACTTATCTTGTTTGAGTTTTTCTCTGGTATAGGAGAACCAGGGAATTGATGTGAATGCTCAGAATGATTCTTTTGAGATGAACGTTATAAGATCTGAATAACCAAATCGACTTTTGGAGGTATGCAATGCTAGACCCCTCAAATTTGTTCAAGTTTGATTTTGCTTATAATTATTAGCTCCTTTTATAGGCATAAAATCCAATGCTATTGAGTTTATTTTACTAACTCATTGAAATAATATGATTTTGTTGTACAGAAAATGACCTCAGTGCTATTTTATAAGACCAAGGAATGCTTTCCCCTGCAATCAGTAAACTTACATAAATGAAAAAGCAAGGAGAGACTCTCAAAAGAAGATGTTAATAACATAATTAACATTTTTTTTTTTTTTTGTGTGGTAGTAACGCTTATTGTTGGTTCACCTTGTGCCGGTAGTCTCCAAATACCTTGGGATGGTAAAAGCATATTGAATTCTTTTGGCTCAAATTATAACGGCACCAACTTTGCAGAGGGAAAACGAGTTAACTAAATATGGTTTAGAGAAGCCGTTGTTAGCCCAATTCATGTTTGGCAATGTTGCAGCAATGATTATGTCCATTACAACAATATTCATACTTTGAACTGAACTGTTACTTAATGCCTCGTTCGCTCCAGCATTGATTAGGATTGCATTCTCATTTCTAGTGTTGGCCATTTCCTTTATGGTTAGAGCATTCTTGAGTGAGTGTAGAGAGAAACAGCAGAAGGCCTTATTTTCTAACTCAATCAGCTGACTAAAACTCCAAAGTAAGAAGATGTGTCGTGTTGTGCCGTGCCATGCCTTGCCCTGATGATTTTTGTATATGTTATTCTACCTAAAACTTTTTGAATAATACGTTTGAATAAAAATGCTTTTGAGAGGAACAACAAGGTTTTATATCCTCTGTATCTTGCATGTGAAAATGGCAAAGCCAAAACAATGAAGAAGTTGCTAGAAATGTGGTCTGATGCAACCGAATTTCTTTGTAATAGAGACGGAAGCATTCTTCATGTTGCGGCCATGTGCGGAAAAGAAGAAACAGTGAGTTGTTATACTAAAAGAAAAATAATTGGATGAACTTGTTAATAAGATGGATAAGGATAAGAATACACCTTTGCATTTGGTTGCATTGAGTTGCAATCACATGGTAGTGGCTACTCTACAATACCATAAACAATCAAAGCTTGACATTGTAAATAATCAAGGCTTGACAACTTATGACCTTTACATATTAAAATAATCTCAAAAGTTATGATTCATTCACTATTCAACTCAACATTAAACAACAAGAACATTTGGTTAAATTTATCTTGTTTTAGTTTTTCTCTGGTACAGGAGAACCAGGGGAATTGATGTGAATGCTCAGAATGATTCTTCAGAGATGAACTTTATGAGATATGAATAACCAAATCTACTTCTGAATTGTTCAAGTTTGATTTTGCTAATAATTATTAGCTCCTTTTATATGCACAAAATCCAATGCTATTGATTTTATTTTACTTATTCATTGAAATAATATGATTTTTATTGTACAGAAACTGACCTCAGTGCTATTTTACAAGACCAATGAATGCTTTTCCCATGCAATCAGTAAATTACAGAAATGAAAAAGCAAGGAGAGACTCTCAAAAGAAGATGTTAATAACATTATTAACATTTTTTTTTGTGTGGTTGCAACGCTTATTGTTGGTTCAGCTTGTGCCGGTAGTCTCAAAATACCTTAGGATGGTTAAAAGCATTTTGAATTCTTTTGCCTTAATTTATAATGGCACCGACTGTGTAGAGGAAGACGAGTTAACGAAATATGGTTTAGAGAAGCCGTTGTTAGCCCAATTCATTTTTGGCAATGTTGCAGCAATGATTATGTCCATTACAGCAATATTCATACTTTTAAATTCACTATTACTTGATGCCTTGTTCACTCCTGCATTGATTAGGATTGCATTCTCATTTTTTAGTGTTGGCCATATCCGTTATGGTTGGAGCATTCTTGAGTGAGTGCAGAGAGAAATAGCAGAAGGCCTTATTTTCTAACTCAATCAGACTGCTAAAACTCCAAAGTAAGAAGATGTGTCGTATCGTACCGGGCTGTGCCATGCCATGATGTTTTATGTATATGTTATTCTACATAAAACTTTTGAATAATAAGTTTGAATAAAAATGTTCTTGAGAGGAACAACAAGGATTTATATCCTCTTTATCTTGCACGTGAAAATGGCAAAGCCAAAACAATGAAGAAGTTGCTAGATATGTGGCCTGATGCAATCGAATTTCCTTATAATAAAGATGGAAGCATTCTTCATGTTGCGGCCATGTGCGGAAAAAGAAATAACAGTGAGTTGTATACTTAAAGAAAAATCATTGGATGAACTTGTTAATAAGATGGATAAGGATTCGAATACACCGTTACATTTGGTAGCATTGAGTTGCAATCACATGGTAGTAACTACTCTACTGTACCATAAACAATCAAAGCTTGACATTATAAATAATCAAGGCTTGACAAATTAGGACCTTTACATTTTAAAATAATCTCAAAAGGTTTGATTCATTCACTACTCAACCCAATATTAAACACTAAGAATATTTGGTTAAACTTATCTTGTTTGAGTTTTTCTTTGGTACAGGAGAACCAGAGAATTGATGTGAATGCTCAAAATGATTATTTAGAGATGAACTTTATGAGATCTAAATAACCAAATCGCCTTCAGGAGGTATGCAATGCTAGACCCCTCAAATTTGTTCAAGTTTGGTTTTGCTTACAATTAATAGCTCCCATTTATATGCATAAAATCCAACGCTATTGATTTTATTTTACTTACTCATTGAAATAATATGATTTTATTGTACAGAAAATGACTTCAGTACTATTTTACATGACCAAGGAACGCTTTTCCTCTTC